>PVJA010003836.1:28998-91424 GCA_004027025.1 Myocastor coypus | reverse complement strand
ATATATATATATATATATATATATATATATATATATATATATATATATATATATCCCATAGTGGAGATACCACTCAAGAGTTCTTACTATTGACCCGTGTTTAATTTATTTTTTTATTTTGAGGAAGCCTTATGAAGTTACCCAGGCTTTACCCAAACTTATGATCTTCCTGCCTTACCCTCCAAAGTAGCTGGGTTTGCAGGAATGCTGTATCATGCCCAGGTTGAACCTATATGATTTAACTGCAGATTCAGGAAGGATGAAACTAGTAAATTGTTTATTTTTTGAATATAACTTTACCTTACAATATATTCCTAGACCAAAATTAATAGGTTTTTTTCCTTTCTTCTACTTCCAGAAATGCCTCAAAAGATATTTTTTTAAAAATTATAAGCAATTATAATGTTTTACTAACAACAGTTTTCCATCTAGTAGTTATATAAGGAGTTAGTAGGATTTTTTATTTTATTTCTCCTTATCTGTCTCTAGAAATGAAAAGGAAAAACTATAAAAATTAAAAAATTAGGTATACACTACAGACTAATGATAACATAGTTTTTTTTTTTTTTTTAAATACAGACATCATCTTCTGTGATCGGCAACCCTCTAGGTGAACAAATTGTGATTCCAGTAATATATAGATAACTGATAAGTTTTTCAAGTGCCTGTAGCGGCACAGAATTGGAACAAATACAAAGAACATGGAGATACGAGGATGTGTCAGAGAGCTGTGGTAGGGTAGGGATCTGTGCCTCTCCTCACAGTTTAATCAAGTTTCAGGGCAGTTTTCAGATTTAGAAGAGAAGTTACTCATTTTAAAGCCTTACGATTAATATTCTCCAATCATTAATCACATTTTATTTGTTGCTGTTTGCCAGGGGGTTAATTCAGAATTAATAAAAAGTCTGTTGCTTTTACAGCAAAAGTAAATTGAAATATATGTTCAGTGCTTGTGGTAGGTGAACTGCATCTGCTTGGACAAGAGCCACAGTTTCAAAGCAATAATGACAACTAATTTCTAATTAGAAAAATATGCATTATGATTCATATCATGCCTATCATTTCCAAGTGTGCTCTGAAAATAAAGTTACCCAAAAATCAGTCGTTGGAACATGTGTTATATGTTCACAGGATTTATTCGCATAAGGCTGTGCTCAATGTAGTCTTTGTTCCTAAATAAAAATGATCAGAACATTCTGAGTGGTATTTGAGAACCTGGCATAGATGTGCTCACTGCTTTATAATTTCTCTTTTCATTAGCAAACGTGCACAAGCTAAGAGTAACTAAGGTTTGGTCAAGGTAGGTCAATGTAGGTCAAAGGGAATGAATTGGAAACATCAAAATTATTGGAATTAATCAATCAAATGAAAAAATTTACCCTGAAAACATGCCTCTCTTAATTTACCAAATAGAAACATGGAACTTAATGGTTCAACAATAATGATTAAATTTGTCAGTGGTCAAAGAAGAATTAGCAAGGGTGGACCCAATAGTTTAGCAGACTAACGCTCCTGCTTAGGCAGAGTACAGCAGTCCCCCTCATGCCATGCTGCTCCTGCTCCTGAGGCACACTGAAAGGGCAATTGTGACTGAGAACGGTGGAGCACCTGTAATCCCAGCCTTTGGGAGGCTGAGAAATGAAGGATCACTACAACTGTAGTCTGTGTAGTGAGACCTTGTAGACACTGTACCAACACATAAATAAAAGTTAGCAATCTGTAGCTATTCTGATCATGTCAATAAATTAAATAATTATGCCTAAATTAGAATTTTTCCCTTAATTTTCTTAATTGTTTGTTTTAATAATTTTCTTAATAAGTTTCTTCTTTCCATAATAACTGCTGAACAGAACTGGTGAAAATTTCTTCATAAAAATTAGCAAGGTTTTAAAATTGATGACTTGCCATGTAGTTTTTCATTATCTGACCCTGCAAAACAAGTTGATTCCAAATACCTGTTGAAAGAAGTTTGATCAGGAATCTGTCAGCTACAAGTCAAATCCAATGTATCTATAGCATATTTTCTATTAAAAGAAAGAAAATGTGTTATTATAATATTTTGCTATAATATTGTTATAATATTTTCAAAGTACATTTTGTCTACATTATACATGTATTCTCAGTCCAGCAATGGGGCTTCATTTAAGAGAAAAATTTTATGGCCCATTCTGATGTTTAGTTTTTAGTCCCTTGTTATGTTCATGAAAACAATAAAAAGTCTGCTCTATATAATCAACAAAAATAACAAGTATTTACATGGTTGAGCAAACTGTGGGATTGTGAATTGTGATATGCTTCACAGTTACAAATGAGAAACTAAAAAAGACAGATGAAATATGCATTGTACAAAGACTGCTTGGGTTATGAAACTTGCAAAAAGTGTATGATCTTCATATAAAAGATCATAGCTCCATCATGAAAGAAGGCAGTACAAACTTAAAATGAAAAATAAAAAATGAAAGTTAACAATAAAGCCACAGTACATCCTATAATTTGAACTTTGTAGATAAAATTCAACTCTATTATATGGCAAATTATACACATTTGACAGAAATTTCAAACTAAATCTCACAAATTAATAATGAAAGCTAAATTTCTTGTATTTGGAAAAGTTTATTCAAAAGCTTTATGAAGGCAGTACTTGCAGTACTATATAATGAGTAGCTGAAACAGTTTCTTAAACATTTATATAAAAGTTTGGAATCATGAAAACATAGTTTAGGGGCCTGGCAGGATGGCTCAGTGGTCTAAAGCGTCTGCTTAGGAAAGCTTGGGCGGCTGCAGGGACCTCGGTTCGATCCCCGGCACTACATGCTACGCCAGCCCTGCCCTCAGGGCAGGCTGAGCCAGCCATAAAAATAAATAAACAAACAAACAAACAAATAAATAAATAAATAAATAAATAAAAGTTTTGAAACAAGAAAAAAAATTAAAAAAAGGAAAACATAGTTTAAAACATGCCAGAGGACTCAGTTTCACTAGTGTGACTATTTACTCAATTTCTCATTTTATACATCTGTGTCTTAGTTACTTTTCTTTAATTGCTGAGACAACATACTCAACACCCAAAAAGGATAAAGGTTATTTAGCTCACAATGTTGAGAGGTTTCATTGTATAATTGACTTCAAAACATCACAGTTCAGCAGAGGAGCATCACAGACTTGCAGCAGTTTATAGGAAGAACACCAGAAAATCAAGCAAGCAAAGGACAACCACAGGTCTTCCTGCCCCTCTGATCTTATCCAGGCTAGGCAGCATGAGTAGTACTCACAACATTAATCCCAATGTTCTTGAGCCTATATGTGTACAATGAATCAATCCCAGCCTCATATACTCTACCTTCAGTCAACTCTGAAAAAGCCCTGCCAATGGCTGCAATAGACTTTGCAGGGACATGTACTCAAACCTTAACATTCTTTCTCTGGCCTCCACAAAGGCTATGCACATTCCCTTATGCAAAAGACATGTGGCTCACCTCCAAGAGTTGCCAAAGTCCTAACAGTTTCAACACTGCTGAAATGTTCAAGTTACAAGTCTCCTTTGAAATTTAAGGCAAGCTCTTAGTGGCAAACCCTTGTACAAATTGCTCCAACATAGAAACTTCCATTCCAAAAGTTAAAAACAGATGGACATCAAGGAATGGGAACAAAGAAAGGCCAAAGTCCAGAAGGGTAAACATTAAATCCCACAATTCCATTTCCAGCATCCTTAGGAATCTGTGGCAAGTTATGAACTCCTAAGAGGTTGGGTAGTTCCTCCCTTGTGGCCCTTTTGGTTGTCACTGTCATGGCTTCCTTCTTTGGCTGGGCCTTCTCTCTCTTTTGCAATGTTTCTCCACACTTCTGGCTTATCCAAAACTCTGCTGTTTCAGCTGGATCTTTGACTTCACTTTCAGCTTCACTGCACTCTCAGAGGCCTATTGCCTGGTCTCCCAGACCTTTTTCCAGAATCTAGATTGAAACCTTCCTGACCCCACAACTCCTATATTCTATATGTGACTAAAAACAGCACCACATGGCTGACACCAAGGCCTGCTGCCAACCAGAGAAGTTTTCTTTTCTCTTGGGTCCAATGCCTATCATCCAAACCCAAAAGAACAATTTCCCTAGGCCATATCATTCTCAAATATGGTGCTCTGGGGTTCTGTCCTGAAAGCAAAATCTTTCATTCTTGCAAGTTTGGGATGGCAAAGGGTGGAGTTCTGCTGCTTCTTGTGCCTTGGGCCATTTTTTCTGTTATTTCCTTCTCAACAACCAAGTTCTCCTCTGTTCTAAATTTTCAGTACACAACTTTACTGGAGATTCTTTTCCTGGCCAGACGCACCATTTAACATTATGGTGCTGGGCTCTTTATTTGTGATTCTCAAAATAGATGTGGATAAAAATGCACAAGAGCATCCATGCCACGACTTCAACTTTAGATTGCCTTCACATTTCAACTGCAAGATTAATTAGTCTACTGTCCTTAACCTTAGTCTCAGGCAAGGACAATGAACATGAGAAAAATGTAGATAAACTTTCTGCCAAGCAATAAGCTACATTGTCTGGAGTGCAACAGCCAAATGAAGTCCTTCCTTCCAGCAGAAACCTCCTAAACCTGGGCTTTACTGGCAAGATTTTGATTAGACATCTGATATCCTAAGCTCTGACCAGACTCATTCATCAAGTACAGCCTAAAATAGTCTAGTTCCACATTTTTGGCCCACATTTCTAAACCTTCCAACACCCTTCTCACAAGCGAATCCCCAAAGCTCCTGAACCACGTGGTCAAGTATAGTCACAGCAGTGTCCCTTCTTTTTTCAAACCAAATTCTGTCTTAGTTACTTTTCTCTTGGTATTGGTCAGGGTTTTACTTAGAGGAATGGAACAGCTATAATATAAGGAATGGATATTAACACAAAATAAACATTATATAAGGAATTATAAGATTGGCTTACAATAGTCAGCCACAGAGTCTGATGAGGAAGCGTGCAGCGGACATCTGCATGCTCTGGACTGAAGAATTCAGTCCTGAGGTCTGAACTTCACTGCAGCGCTTTGTGTAAGTCTCTACCTGTCAGCTGATGGGTTTGTGATGGAAGAATGAAGTGTCTGTAATGGATGCTGAAGAGTCTGCGATGGATGGCGAAAGATCCAAGCTGGAGGCTGAAGAGTCTGCGCTGCAAGCCAGATGATGAAGTCCAGGCTGAATGCGAAGATTGAAACTTCTCCAATGAAGTGAAGTCTTGATTCCCTCCTCAGCCCTTTAAAAAATCTCTTTGTGCTCAGTCATTCTGACGTGGGCTCATTGTGCCCTAGGGAGGAATCAATCTTACCCCATGATGGGCCCTTGATCCTGCTCTAGGTAGAAGCCAATAATATCCTAGGCAGGCCCTGGTCACCTAGGATATGAGTGAGAGGAACTAATTGTACCCCAGGGTGGGACTCCCACCAATAGGAAACCAGGTCGCTGAGTCATCCAGCCAAGCTGACACAATGTATCAACCACTATACTCTTGTTGTTAAGATGAAAATCCCAACACTCAAAGTTAAAAGGAGGACGGTTTACTTATTTCACATTTTATAGATATTTCAGTACATAATTGGCTGATGGTCATCATGGAGTAGAATTCATTGTTGCAGAAGACAATAAAGGCAAGTAAGCAAAGGACAATAACAGGTCTTTCTTTATCTTGTCTAGGATATTTAGGGCCAGGAATACTCACACTATTAATTCTAGTGTTCTTAAACCTAGAACATCACTATGAATTAATCTCAGCATTACACACTCTAGATACAGCCACTTGTGGACTGCATGAGGCTTTGAGTGGCCATCTAGATAAAAACCATCACAGTCCATCTCATGCCTCAAGGTTACACACTTAAAATTTTTATTTTGTTCTTTACTCTATATTTTTCTCCTGGTAAAGTACTAAGCTAACAATATGTAATACAGTCTGTCTTATAAAGGCAGTGCATGTTCAGAAAGCTCTGAAGAAGTTGATATTCATTGTAAAAAGAGAACATTAATATCCTTTTGAATTTTAAATTAGAAACAAATGCAAAGGATGTCATTGAAGTAACTATTGTGGAATGAATATGGCATACTTAAATAAAAGCAACTCTAGTCATTCTTTTCATATGTCTACTTCCTAAGTCAGAAATTGGATATCAGCAATTATACATGATGAAAACTTTGAAACTATTTTGTTTTCTTCTAAGTCAATATCAACCAGCTTAAAATATGAGTGATTTTAAGCCTGCCTTTTGGATGAATCATTTAGAACTTTCTTGGAAGCACTGCTACTGTTCTTCCTAGAGGAAATTATAACACTGATGGTCTCCCTCATGTGTGATTGGTTTCTGGAGAAATGGCCATTTAATTCTGAGTTTGATAATGTAGACCTTAACTGCCAAGAAATCCATTTCTCTTCATGCCTGACTCTGCTCTTATCTTATTCAGCAATTGAATACACTAAAGTCACAGTGTAATTATCTTCACATTGTATTTATAACACAGAGATTTACTAAGGATCATCAGTGCAGTCATCATTTGGGAAATTCAGTTGTATGTTTTTGCATGTGTTCCAGTAAAGATGAAAGGAACTAAATGAGCTATAAAGTTTGTATACTATCCAGGCTGGTTGTTATTTCTTCATTATGTAAGAGAGTCAATATGTTTCTATTTTTAAAAACTGTCACTTGTACAGGACAGTATCCATGAAAACTTATTGTATCATCAATGGACAAAGATAAGAATTAATGCATCTGATTTCTGTAGCTCTTCAGTGCTCTTTTATTGACCAGGCTTGTCTGAGAAGGGCAGGGATTTGGGTCAGATGCTTGGTGAAATTGAAGTTCACATCTGCAGGCAACCAGGTGACTACACTAATTTTAGTTAACTATAGAATTTCTTCTGCCAGGGAAACTTAAAATGCCCACTTCCAAATATCCACAGTGAAAGTAATACTACATGTAATAAATATGAACTAATAATAATAACAATAAGAATGAAAATGAAGAAAGAGGAGATGGAGGGAGGGAAGAAGCTAGGAAATGGAAAAAGATTACTAAAGGATCAAGCTGTGTCATGTACGTGTACCTGTCTTCAAGATGAATGTAAACTTCATATACAACAAATGTACTACAATGAAGCCTCCTTTCACGGCTGACAAACATTTGGGAAATATTTTTAAAATTTATTGTTTCATTATCCTTTTTTTGTAGATTTAGCTGTACATTTGGGTACAAAATGGAATTAGCATTGAAAATATAATTCCACATTGTTGGTCATTAACATTGATATGAATAAAAAGTCCTGCTCAGCCAAATCTGGTGTCCAAATAGCATTAGTTTTATTTCAGAAGTGATTTATGAATGAAAGGGTTTTTTTCTTTCTTTGTTTTTTTTTTTTTTTTAAAGTGTCTACAGGGTATTCCGGATCTTACTGCTACATTGAACTCATAATGACCTGCCTGTTTACAACCCCTCAAGAGCTGGGATTACAGATGGAAGACTAACTTGGAATGATGATGCATGCCTGTAATCCCAGTTTTCTGGGAAGCTGAGGCAGGAAGATTGCATTTCAAACAAATTTGGGTTATTTAACAATTCAGAGAGAATTTCTCTCAAAAGGAAAAACAAAATAGGTCAGTACAAAAGCCCTGGCTTCTATCCACAGTACTGGAAAACAAAGCAGAACAAACCAAAAAAATTACATAACACTGGTAAAAATAATTTATTATCAAATTAAGCATCAGTTATTTTGTATGCATTATTTATCTTTTGCACAATAATGACAGGTAAGTAGTGTATCTCAGTTACTTTTCTTTTGGAACAAAAATACCCAATACTGCAAATCAAGTAAAGAAAGGTTCATTTAGCTCACAGTTAGTGGAGGTTTCAGTCCATACTCAGCTGGATTCAAGTCAGAGTGGAACATGGCAGAGGCCAGCAGCAGGTCATGACAGTGGTAAACAGCAAAGGTCAAGGGAGCGGCAGTAGCTGTGGCAGCTAGCAAGCCTCTCTCCTTCCCTTTTATTGCATGCAGATTACCCTTCCACTCAGGTTGGTGTAGCACTCACAAACCAATAATCCCATTGTCGGATCAAGAATTAATCACGAATTCTAGAAGTCTGCCTTATTGACTTCATGAGACATTTGGAGGACAGTTAGACACAAACCATAATGTAGTGCATTTTTCTAACTCAACAAAAAAATTGAAGAAGAGAGAGAGGAAGCCTGTCAAAGACCACAAAGAGCTAAATCAAGTACTAAATCTTTGTGTAGCACCCTTGAAGCTACATGCTATTTCCTTGTATTGGGTCTGCCCCAATGCTGATGACATTTAAATTATGGATCTATTTCTAGATAGAATTTTAATTCTATCTAGAAGAAGAATTCTCTTCTTTCACAAACGCCTAGGAATGAGAAGAAACTGCAGAAATTGTGTATTTATGATGTTTTAAGGGTGATTAAACTTTTAAAAGTCAATATATATGCAATGTATAAAAATAAAATGGAATATTTCAATGATTTCTGGCAATAACTAGTTATGTTAGATTCCAACATGGTCATCTCCAACCTATTCTTTTCATTTGAGTGTTCCACTTACGTTCAGTAGAGAATGATCTCCAGCATCTGGAGGAAAATTATATTTTAGATCAGAGTCTAGGCATGCCTAACACCTGCTCATACAGTATCACTGCTTGGGCTTATCAAAATTACCAAATGTCATGAGATTTGGTAATCTCACATGCTGAGATTTAGTCATATTCTCCAAATCCATAGAGCTGGGAATTTAAATGTAACAGTGGTGAGAAACAGGTGTGATAGAAACTGCACCATAAGACCCCATCTTCTTGAATGGATAAATATAGGTACTATTAAAGGAATTTTGATAGTGATCTCTTCTTCCACCCTTTATGTTCTGTGTACATACAATATTCTCTCTCTAAAGAACAAGATGTTTCAATTGCCAATTTTAGAAGCAGAAAACTTGGGTCTTAATCTCTGAGTGCCTTGATTTTAGACTCTAGCCTGCAGTATTATGAAAATAAGTTTCTGTTCTTTATAAATATACAAGTGTCAAGTATTCTGCTATAGCAGTGCAAAATACACTAGCATGTATGACAACCATAACAAAACTCATATTTGTATATATTCTCCAGTAAGCTAGGATCAAGGAACCAGATATCCGTATATACCCCCATGTATGTGTGTTTGCTTATGCATGTAAGTAAAATAAAGTATTCCTTTCGAATGATCTTATGTTAGTTGTCTTCCTTTCTTTCTTTCTTTCTTTCTTTCTTTCTTTCTTTCTTTCTTTCTTTCTTTCTTTCTTTCTTTCTTTCCTTCCTTTTTTTTGAGGGACTGGGGTTCAATCTCATGATCTTGCACTTTCCAGGCAGGCACTAGTCCTACAGAGTTATTCCGCAGCCCCCTCTTTTAGTAATAGAAAAGGTCACGGGAGTATTGAGAAAAATGTAGAGAATGTCATGCACTGGATTGGAGCAGAACTGAATTTAAGACCTTTAATACTACAACAAATTTAGATTCACCTTTTATTCTCCTGTGAAAAGGGCTTGGAAACTGATATATAGGTATTCTTGAGGATGTGATGATACACCACATTAAAATGATCTCTGCATATGGAACTCCAGATCACTACCCATCCCTTTTGTGTTTGTTGAGCTTATGAGGTACCTAACAAAAAAGACATAACCCGATAGTCTATAGAATTGGAGCAAGTGGGATTAAATGAGTGACAAGGGAAATATTGGGACAATTATAACTTACATTTTCCAAAACTTTTACAGCACTAATTAGTGCTGTAATTCATGCTTTTCTAAAATAAATGTTATAAATGTGCTACATAAATAAATATAAATAACAGCTATGGTGGTTTATAGTTGTCTTAAATTTTTGTTCATAGGCATGTTGAGCTGTAAAAATAATATAATAAATATATCTACCTTACATATGTAGAATTTAAATGCTAAAACTTAAAACTTGAAAAATAAAGCACTTCCCTATAGAAGACTTTAAGTAGCTTCTATTAAGAATTTTCACACATATTTTGTATTGCTTGTTATCATCATTTCTAAGAAAATTTCCTTGTAAATATTAGCATTTCTCATCAGCCACCCAAAACAATGTACAGCACTGCATGTTTATACTATGAGATGATTCTTTTTAAGGAGCAACTTATAAATTTTGTCCATACTTGTATTTTTTCACTGAAAATGAATTTTTTCTTATCTCTAGCACTCAAATAATATTGAACACGGTGGAAAGCTTGGCCACTATTATTTCATGTCATAACTGCAGTCTGGGGTTAAAGGGTGCTTGCACGCCCAGTGAATTATCTTTCTCTACAACCAAATACTTGTCTTAATTCCACATGTAGACCTTAGGCAATTATTAATCTTCACTACCAGAGCAACTCAAACCCAATCTTTTTATATTACCTCATTATTCCTGTTCATAAATGAAAATTTAATTTCTGTTATGGTGCTTAGAGCAGTCAACTGTTATATTAATTATAGAAGTGCTGCTAATGCCTAGGAATGATATTTTAATAAGCTTCAATCTCTTTTCCACATTCTAGTGTCTTTTATAATTATGTCTCTGCTTTTCTTCTTGCTTTTATTTTCTTTGCAAACACACCCAGCAGTGCAAGCTGTAATTCCAAGTTGGATGGTGTTTCTGGGACAGACATATCATTCATAATCCAGGCTCTGTAAATTCTCTCCAAAAAAAGAAAGCAAAAAAAGCAATTTTTATTTTAAATGCTAGCTGTAATCTTGAGGCACATCTCAGACTTGTTTGAAGATTTAGTTTTCTCACAACTACCATGGGAACTTTTTTTGTTTTTGTAATAATTCTTGAAAGATTTTTTCAGTAGAAAATTATTTTGGGCATCTCAGGAACCATAGTTTTTTGTTTTTTTGCATTTTTTAATTTTAAATTTTATGGTATGCCTCAGGCAGTAGGAGATTCTACACAAAAGAGTTCTATTGACCTGTGGTCATGTACATATGACAGAAAGAAGACGAGATTGAGCTGCTGGATCACTTGCATTTCATAGGCTTATACCAAAGGAGCTGCAAATCTTCACTATGAGAGTATGTTGTTTTCCATCACTACCTAGAAGGGCTGATGTCTAAATTGCTTTGAGTAGTGATTTTTCTTTATGACCTATGTTATGGTTTTTATGTAGTTGTCCCCCCAACACCTCATGTAAATCATGAAGCTTTCAAACATACAGCTTGAGGTGTGGGGCCAGTGAGGTGTGGGACTGTTAAACTGACAGCATGTGCCTCCTTCTAACAAGCCTAGTAGCCTCTAGTGAAGGTATAGTGTGGATCACTGTGGACAGAGCTGCACATTGCCTTGAGTTCTTGCTATGAAATTTGAAACTATGAAACCTCTGGTAACTGTGAGCTAAATAAAGCTTTCCTTCCCTAAACTTGTGTGTTAGGTATTTGCCCCTGCAATGAGACAAGGGTAACTGTGACAGAATTTGGTATCAGAGAAGTGAGGTCATTGCTGTGGCTATACCTGACTATGTGGATTACAAGCTTTTGGGAATGACTTATGGGAAGCCATAGGAAAGTTTTGGAGATGTCCCCTACAAGAGAAGCACTGGAACAGCTTCAGATATTCTGTTTGGGAGATTCTGGTCAGAGCTCAGACTAGAATGCTGATAAGAAATCTCACTGTAAAGACCAGTACAGACTGTGGAGGTTTCTGCTTGGAAGAAGGACTGCATTAGCTGGTGTACTTCAGATGATTTGTTTTGGCTTGGCAGAAAGTTTGTCTGAATTTTGCCCATGTCCAGAGACTTTGCATGAGACTATAGAAGACTTAGGGCTGGCGAGATAGCTCCATGGCACAAGTGCTTGCCTGGCAAATACAAGGTAATGAGTTTGAAACCCATGCCTGCAAAATAAATAAATAAATAATAAAAATGGAGGACTACTTAATCTTTCAAAGGAAATCTCAAAGTAGTCAAATATTGGGGCAGTGGCATGGTTATTGCTGGTGGATCTTAATCAAATATATGTTGAGAATGAAGAATAAAGAGCCCAGCTGAATGATTTAAAATGTGAGTTTGGCCAAAAAGAAAGCACCAGGAAGGGTGTGGACTGCAAAGATAGAGTTGCAATTTCCATTGGCCCAGAGGAACAGAAGAGTAGTGAAGATGTCCTGAGGGCGTCAGAGGAGGTATCAGGTTCTTCCCTTCTGCAACCTCAGAATTTCAAGGATGAGGGATTTTGCTTTGAGGAGAAAGCTGCAGAACTCTGTGTCCCAGAATGGAGGCAGCAGCCACAGCAGGTTCCAGAATGGAGGTGGTGGCCACACCAGATTACAGAATGGCACTGGTATAGAGAATTTGTTTCTTGCAATCATGACCAGAGTGCTCAGATCCAGGCACTTGACACCTACAGCTAAGGGAGAAGGAAGCCTGGCTACTGCTCCAGCTGGCTGCAGACCCTGGCATTATCCATGTGGTATTGGTTTTGGGTGCATGAAAAATGCAGGAATTCTGAGGTTAAAATGGCTTCCACCTTGGAGCTAGAGAGATAGCTCATCAGAATAAGAGATTTCCTGGCAAGCACACAGGCCTGAGTTCAATCCCCACTTCTTAAAAAAAAAAAAAAAAAAAAAAAGGTTGTGAGCAAGAAGCCCACTCCGTAGAAACCCCAGAAGTTTGGAAATGGCAGGAATGTGGATCATCTAAGGAAAACTGTAAGGAGGGAGCAAAGCCAGCCTAAGAGAGAAATTATGAGAGCTACCACCAAGGGTGCCATAGAGGTGGAGCCACATGAAACCCATGATTTGCCAGAGATTGGCTTCTGATGTTCCACATGAACTATAAGACTTATGCTTGCCCCACTGGATTTTAGATTTGTTTTGGCCCCACCAGTTTGTATCCTCTAGTGTATACCTTTTCCAATGACAATGTTGGGCCTCTGAATGTTGTATATATTTAACTTTTCATTTGTATAG
Organism: Myocastor coypus; assembly: GCA_004027025.1. NCBI lineage: Eukaryota > Metazoa > Chordata > Mammalia > Rodentia > Myocastoridae > Myocastor > Myocastor coypus. Next base: position 78,430 of record PVJA010003836.1, on the reverse strand, counting down.
GAGCTCATAGAGGACGGTTTGCCTTGGATTGGGGAGGAAACTTGGGACTTGGACTTTTCAGGAATGCTGAAACTGTTGGGGTTTTGGCAACTCCTAAAGATGAACTAAAATGCCTTTTGCAGAAAAAAACATACATGTGACTTTGGGGGTCTAGGGGTGGAATGTTATGGTTTGTATCTAGTTGTCCCCCCAAAGCCTCATGTAAATCATGGGGCTGTCAACCACGTGGTTTAAGGGGTGGGGCCAGAGGATCAGGGTGTGCTATGGGGGGCAACAAACTGCAGAACTGTTAAACTGATAGCATGTACCTTCCCCACCTGAATCCCAATCCTGGTAGTCTCTCTTGTAGGTATGGAGCATATTATCCTTGACATGACAGTGCATTGCCTCAAGGTCTTTCTGCGTAATTTAAAACTATGAAATCTCCGGTAACTGAGTGAAATAGGCCTTTCCATCCCTAAGCTTGTGTGTTAGTTATTTGTCTCAGCAATGAGAGAAGAGTAGCTATGACAATCTCCAATAAAATTTATTTATTTATTTTCTATTACTCATAGTATTGTCTCTTTTTCTTTTCTTCTTTTTTTTTTTAAGCGTATTTGGTACAGGGTCTCACTAAGCAGCTCATACTCATAGTGATTCTCTTGGTTTCAGCCTCCCCAGCACTGGGATTACATGCATGTCCCACCACACTTGGACTTGGTCACTGGCTCTGTGTGCCTGGGGTTGGGGCTGGCACTGCATGTTGTCCCAGTTCCTGTGTTTGCCTAAAGAAGTGCTTAGTTTGCTAAGCTATCTTGTCAGCCCTTTTTAATTTTTATTTTAATGCCATTTTAACTTCATTTAATAGTATATATTTAAACACAGTAGTTGCTGGATTTGTCTGATCAATTCACGAGATATTCTTAATAATATGTACATTTTCGAAGTGTTGAGAGGCTAGACTAATTTATAATGTTTTAACCTGAAATATAGTATATGCCACTGGTGAGAAACCAAAAGAGGAAGAAAAGATCAGTTTCAAGAGAATGATTAAGAGTAGAAAACAGAAATCTACTTATTCCACAAATATTTGCACTCCATACATTATGGTTACAGATCAGGTACTAGACATCCAATTAGATGAGAAAATCCTTAACAGAAAAGCTTTAGAATCATTTTTTAAAAAGTATTAAGGATTGCCGGGCGTGGTGGCTAACGCCTGTAATCCCAGCACTCGGGAGGCTGAGGCAGGAGGATTGGTGCGAGTTCAAGACCAGCCTGGGCTACAAAAGTGAGCTCAGGACCAGCCTCAACTGCATAGCGAGACTCTGTCTCAAAAAGGCAAAAAAAAAAAAAGTATTAAGGATAATGAGAGCAAAATGGAATGTATGGGCAAATCTTTGTTCTTCTGTTAAGAGATGTCTCAGTTCTTCTTCTTTCATTGCTGGGATAAATACCCAACACTTGAAATGGAAGAAGGAAAGGTGAAATCAGCTCATAGGAGGTTTCAGTCAATACTCAGCTGGCTCCAAGGCAGCATGGCATAGGACAGAGGCCAACCATTCATGGGGAAGCAAAGAGCACGAGAGCAAGGGATGCCTGTCATTCTGATCATCTAGATGTGTGCTGCTTCTAATATCATGTCAATGATTGTTACACTCTCTCCCAAGTAATTGCATATTTAAAAATAATAATAATAATAAAAGAGAATATGAGACAAGAAAAAATGCTATAGGATTATTCTGCTACAATTTAGTATGTGGTTAAATTCCTAAATTAATGTGTAAAAATATGTGGTTATATTTTTTACATTCTATAGGACTTTAAAATTTAGAATATCAATGATTTATGGTAAATACATGCTCTGTATTATGTCTTCGGTGTTTGATATTTAGAAAGATAGTGACATCAAGCTCAAGTGTCTATGTTATAGGGAATGATATCATTAAGCTTCTCTTTGAAGGGTTAACAACTGAAGTTGTCAGACCAAAAAATTAGAGAGAAAGAGGGGCTACAAAGATAAACAATATTTTGGCCCTAGTCCTTCAGGGTCAGTGAGGACTCAGGACAGGAGAGAACCTGTACTGTGACATCCTACAACTCAGTGGTGTACCAGATTTTCTGTACAGAGAGATTATGGAGCCACAGAAGAAAGTGATCAGTGATGTATAGTATATCTAAGGAGATTGGACATTCTCTCAGGCTTTCACAGATAGCAAATCGACCAAGCAATGGCTGTGACTCATTCAGAGGGCTGGCGCTGTCACAAGATTTACAAACAGCTGTACATGGTTTCAGGCCAAGTCTTGAGGGGACTTGAATAACCTTGTGAGATGCAAAAGTTACATTTTCTGTTACATAGGTTTGCTTTGCCTTGGTCTTAACATTCTAGCAGAAAAGTCTAACCATGAGGTATAAAAAGTAAAGCCATATTAGTATACGGAGCTATAAAATGCTCAAGTGAATAACTTTGAACATGGTCAGTTGTGCTGAAAATCCACTACTATTATAGACTATCAGACTATACATACAACTATTTTCCCTTATTCAATGAGAAGAAATATTTGTACTAATAGTATTTATACAAGACATTGTCTGCCTCTTGTACTCTGTACAACTACTATGAAGACAGCAATATGCAGTGTATTAGTTATTGAAACTGTCCTATAATCTGTTGTGCAACTGTCTCATTGGTATTTATTTTCATTAAAATTAAGAGAGAGAGAGAGAGAGAGAGAGAGAGAGAGAGAGAGAGAGAGAGAGAGAAAGAGAGAGAGAGTAAGGGAGGGGTAGCAGCAACAATGACAACAGAGAGCAAGTCTGTCTCCCTTAGGTTGCATTCAGGCTGTCTGCCCCTGGCTAGTTGTAGCACACACATCCATAATCCCAGTGGATATTGACTTAATAACAAACTCTAGAAATCTCCATGACTGAGGATTTCGGAGGACAAACAGACACAAACTATAACAATAGGTGAAGGACATTAGGAGTTTTTATGCTATTATTGCTGCCTTAATGTCCTGATTTAATTCAAAACTTCATTTCATGGTAATTCTGAGCAAGAGCCAGAGGTTGTGCCCTGGTAGAGTCTGTGATAAAGGCTGGTAAAGCCACTCCACAGTGGTCTCATGAGCCTACTTTTTCATTCAACACCATCCAGAAGAGGTAGCAAGTATATATTTTATTGCACCTCATAAAGATACTCATGAGAGATGACTTCTGAGAGTGACAAGAACCATGGGATAAGAACACTCAAACCAAGGAGGGGTTTTCTGAGGAGGGTTAATGGCAATTTGCCTTTTTCTGTAATAATGATCTAAAATCCAGACATTCATCATATGTTTTGAATATGCTTTGCATATATAAATGTGAGTGATTGGAATTTAGGAAGTCAAGTTATGAAATTTTTGGAAATCTCCAAAATAATATAGAGAGTAAAAATAACTCTTAGGAGATGTCTCAGGTGCCAGAAGCTTGCAGACTCAGAGCCAAAGGAAAAGCAAATTATGACAAAGGTAATGAATGATAGCACAATCTGTTGAAAGAAAAGCAAATTCGGTAAGAATAAACGTACATTCATTTAGACAGCTTCTTAAGGCAGGTTGAGCAAACATTTGCTGTTAGAGCTGTGAGCAATAGTAGCTAAGAATGTAGAAAAACTGAAGCAAGCTACTTAAGTTTCTTGCTTGAGTCTACAGAGTTGTACTTGTTCCTCGGATCTTGATCTCTGTTGTTCATGCTGCCGCCAATGTAGTGAAGCTGGTCAAACTCATTTGAATCCAGCTTTCTCACTGAGTGCTGCATTCAGCCTTCGTTTTATGAGTTGATTTGGTTCTATGAGAAAACTTGCTTGCATTAGTCCAACAGCCAGCCTTGATTCTCATGGGAGCAGTTGTTTCCTGTGTTTCGTTTGTCCTCTACAATATGCTCTGTAATCTGGTAGTCTTCCACTTAAAAATATCTTTAAGATGCATACATTTTATAAACGAAATAATTATTGATAAGCAAATTTCTGTAAATATTAGGTAGTTTTCAAATAATAGTAGAAGCTGTGAAGATAGAAGACATCTGCAGAAATTAAAAATCAAAGGAAGGAGCAGTGGAGAAAAATTTCTTCGTCTTACCACACATCCATAGCTATTTATAGAAATTCTAAGTGAAAATCTCAGCACTGTTAAAGATGCGTACTAAGGTGTGGTCATTCTACTATGGCCCTTTAAATTAAGTTAGTATGAAAGAAGTTTAAGTGAAGTGAATAGATGCAGACTAAAGGTTGTATTACCATCAGCTATTACAAATACTAAAGGCTTGTGAATTATATTTGAATATGATAAGTTGTATGTGGGTCTTTTGTATACATGTTATTTTAATCTCTATTCTATTTACATATTTATGCATTTTAAATTTTTAATGTTATCCATTTTTAAAATGTCGTAAACATTATAATTTCATAAAGAATTAAAAATATATTGTTATAATTTTAACATGTCTTAGAGAATGCATATGCATATAAGAGAAATGCATCTATTCTTGTGCATATGCAAAATATCAGAATGAATGAATAAATTCCTTATTCTCAATCTTCAGAAGGCTTTAGAATATGGTCTTATTATTCTGGGAAACTCTCACATGAAAACCACAACCATATTTCCTATATGGAGAAAGAAATAGATAAGACTGATGGTTAGGAGCAACATTTTGACGGTGCTGATGGGACATTACAGATCAGCAGGGACCCCGGGCTAGCTGCACCCCACAGCATCTTTTGGATTGAAAGCAGCAGGGGAATCTCATTCTACATCATTTCCCAAATCATTTTTCTTCTTGTGAAGAATGACTATCAGCTGTGAAGGAAAATTGAACTCACAGTAAACTGAAAAGAGAATAAACTGAAAAAGGAGGAGATTATGACATAAAAGTTCATGGAGATAAAAAGATCATGGTAATTTTAAAATAATAAAAGTATCCTGAAAAGTTTATTAATCATGTTCCTGTCCTCTACAGGGAAGGTAATTAAATTACCTAGGCTATTTCAGGATTTTTTTTCAATCTTTTAGTGTGGATAAATGCTACATTTTTATATCTTTTCCAGTATGAGAAACACTTTTTGTTATATTTTAGATAAGCTATCATATAAAACTCTTCCTAGATTTTAGAAAAAAGAATTCTCAATGGTTCACTATTTAAAGTGTTAAGGAAAGTGTTCTGATGGCTTCTAGTGTTTTGCTTGTCTCTTCAGAGTTTCTGAACTGTTGTAATATAAGATAGAGAAACTAATGTTTCTTTGAATGCACACACTTTACTGAGGTGCTCTTCTTCCTTCCATTCTTCATAAGAACAGGGATGAAAAATTGATTTGGCTTAAAGCATTAACAAAATTATAACTGCTGGGAGTGAAAGCAAAGCGAAGGCTATTGCTGGGTAAGTAAACTAGGAGCATATCATTCAGAAAGAATCCCTGCACATTAAGCCTACTTTAAGTGATGCTATTTTGTGCACATAGGAAGTGAATGAAATCCATAGAAAAAGGAGGAGAAATCACTTTGGAGCAATCTAATTAAAATCACTGAGGAGCCTACACCACTTTTAAAGCTCTGATCAAAAATAATATGAGAGCGTTGATATGGAAAATAAGTGCTAGAAAGTAAAAGACATAATAACTGCCCCTGTAGCTCCAGAGAAAAGCTGGATTGGTGACTAAAGTGGTTCAATCTTTTTAAAAAGGGCTTAGAAAAACTTCAAGCAACAAATTTACTGATTGCCTTAATGTCAGTGTTGAACAGATTAGAATAAAATTTCTCTAGTCTAATTCATTGTTGGAAAATTAAGTGGTAATGAGATAATACACACAGAGATCACAGAGCACAGGCTGCCCTGTAGCAGAGGCCTAGAAAATGTAAGAGAACACATTGTCATTATTATTCAGCACTTTTCCAGTGTGATCTCTGCATCAGTGTTCTGAACGTTGAAGATGGAAGGCGCAGGAAATCTGTTTCTTTTCAACGCCTTCATAGACATGAATAAAGCTTTCTCAGCAATGCTTAACAAACACTAAAGGATAGCTCCCCTCTGCTTTTACTAGAAAATAAGCGAATACCCCTTGGGAGAAAATATGAAAAAGTGATAGATTAGTAAAACAAACTTCAAAACTTCTTGGTCACTTAATGAGGACTTTAAATATCCTGTCAAAATGTATTTTTCATGATTTAAGATGAAACCTTTAAAAAGGAGGGGAGAATCAGATAAATTATCCTATCAACTGCTGTACATAATCCTGTTATCTCAGGCAAGTTAAGTGCATGGTAAACACATTAGATATTCATTAGGCGTGGTTATTCTAGCTGATTCTTCCTCATCTGAATAGATTTAATTTAGTGACAAGAAAAATAAATACTACAGGGTGACTTTTGTCGTACAAACTAAATGAACATAAGTATAAATAGGAAATAATTCATACACGCATGAAAACTCCCCATGTTTTTCTCTTAATAAGAAATAACAATGTGACATTTTCAAAAACATACCCAATAATTGATACAAGGCACACTGTTGTCTTTACAGTAGTTATGAAGAACACAGAGTGTAGACATAATAATTTTTCTCATCAATGTTGGTACAAAAATTTTCTTCTCATGGAACATAGAAAAAGTAGTTGTATACATAATCCAATGTTCCATAATTGCAATGGATTATTGGCAGAACTGGCAATTTTGGAAGATTTTAATTTAAGCCTTTTACTGCTCAGCATATTAATCTAGCTTTGCGTTTTATGTCTCATTGTTAAACTTTTCTGCTGGGTGGTTAAGGGCAAATTAAAGCAAGACCTGCATATCAAAACATGTAAACTTTTGTATCTCCCAAGGTCAGTCAAATCCCCTTAGAATTTACTTTGAAACCATGCACAGTGATTTATAGAAGAGTGTCAGCCATCTGAATGAGTCATAGCTATTGCTCGACCAATTTGCTCTCTGTGGAAGCCCGAGAGAATGTTTTCTCTCTTGGTGACTCTCCTTAGGCACATTATACATTTGTCGATCCCTTTCCTTTGTGGTTCCATAATCTCCTTGAGCAGAAAATTTGGGAAACCACTGAGTTATAGGATGTTACAGCGCAGGTTTTCTTATGTCCTGAGTCCTCACTCACCTTGAAGGGCTAGGACCGAAATACTGGCAATCCTTGTAGTCTTTCTTTTTCTCGGAGTTTTGGTCTATAAATTTACATTTGTAACCCTCTAGAAGAAAAGTTTCATGATATTATCACTCTATAACATAGGTACTTGAGCTTAATATCACTGTCTTTCTGAATATCAAACATGCTACACTTAACTTGGAATCAGCATTTTCCATCAATCATTGATGTTCTAATAAATTCCTATACAATGTGATGAAAGCGGTTACACATTTTTACACAGACATTTAGAAATATAAGTATATGTAAAATTGTAGCTGGTCGAACCGATGACAAAATGCCCTGTTTAAAGAATAATTTTCTCATACTGGCTTGTTATGACACATTAGCTATAGCTGTCTGTAAGTAATAAGATCAATAGAAAATGCAGGATTTTAGGAAATTATATTGGTAGCATATTTCAGATTTTACAATCAGGCACATGGCAATTACATAGTATGTATTCATCAGCAGTAGTATTTTTCTGTATGATAGAAATGAAATTTTCTTGTTCACGTTTGTTTTAATTGTATTGCTTGTAGTCATATATATTACCTTGTGGCACATAATTATATATAACTTATTATTTATACACTAATATAGATTTATATACTAATGCAATTTTACCTGATATTAATTATACACAACATAGAATTACTTTGAATATTTTCACAAAAGGCATTTAAATCAAATAATATATTCTTAAGGAAAATAGTACATTTTTTTCTTCTTTCAATTTGTTAAATTGAGGCTGTTTTACTTACCTGGTTAATTATTCCTTTTTATTTTTACCTTTGATGTTTTTCTCTGTTTTTTAAAGAATTTAGTACAAGATCTACAGGACCTCAATGCACAAATCAGACTCATAGTGATCCTTCTGTTTTCAGCCTCCCAAACACTGGGATTACAGGTATGTGCCACCATGCCCAGTCTCAGTCCCAGTCTCAGCACATTCCTGGGACATGGCTGGCAAGGCATGTGGTCCTGGGTATTGAACCCTGGTTCCTGCGCTTTGGCTAAGCAGCTGCCCTTTGATGTTTTATAACTACAATTTTGCAAATAATTATCTGATCAGTTGTCATGGTAGGGAAATATTAAATATTTCCCTACTAATAATAAAGAAAAAGTTAACCAACAGTGAAAATTTGGTTGGTGTTCTGGTACTTTAATTGCTCTCATTTTTAAATACATATAAGCTCAAAAAATTTTAATAATTTCTGTTTAATTGAGTTTATTTGATAAGGCATCAGTCATGGTATCTTTTGTTTGTTTGTTTTATTCTTATTTATATATTTCCCTTCAGTTCTTTGAACATTTGTTTTTAATTTTAAAGAAAATAAAAACACAATAAAAGGATACAAAATTTTAAAACAAGATGATAAGAAATTAACAATGTTTATAATACTGCATATTGTTATCTTCAAACTAATTGCTCAGATTACCAGATATATATAGGCATGCAAGATTAATCAAACAATGTAAGAACTAACTGTTCCTTTCAATGCAATGAATTAATAGAATTAATAGTATAACTATCCCAGCTATATTGTGTGTGTATATATTTATATTTGCATATATATATATATATATAGATAGATAGATAGATAGATAGATATGTTTTATTTTTTCCTTTCCTTCTTTTCTCCTTTCCTCCGTCCTTCACTTTGAGCAATTTCTTTCCCTCTCACTATATCTATTGTACCTTTTGAATACTTTTATACAATGGAGTACTGTTAAGCTATACAGAAATTTAAGCTTGAAGATTTTATAAGTAAATGAACTCAACTAAAAAACACATGCATAAGTAAAATAAATGACTTGCATGTGCAAACGTCATATTGTCTTCTCAGTATAACAAACTGAAAGAGGGGCCAGTGAGAGAGCTCTGAGGTCTAAAACTCTTGTGTAGGCAAGCTTAGGATAATGTAGGGATGGCGGTTTGATCCTCAATACCACATGTCATGCCAGGTGGACTGGGTTGGCCAGAGTCTGAACGTAGTGGCACATGGCTATAACCTACTCCAGGACTGGGGAGACTGAAAACAGGAGAATCACTGTGAGTCTGTGCTACGTAGTGAGGCTCTGTAACAATCAATATATTTTTAAAAAAGAAATTGAAATTGAAAGAGTAAATTCAAATATTTTCTAAAAAATATTGTTACTTTACTCAACATGAGGACACTATCAGATATTCTTGGCCATTTTCACACCATCAAAGGGCAACTTCCTTAAGTAAATAAACAGGTATATGGAAAAGAAAATCATGAAAAAGTTGGAAAAGGAAAATATTAGGATATATACAATATTTGTTAAGGTTCAGTGTTTGTAGAGTTTCTATATTGAAAATAGGTTTCAATTTTCTCTTTTATTCCTGATAGTAGGGGATCTAATTTAAAAAGGAACACATCGTCGTTGCTTCTTATCTCTTAAAGTATAAATGCACATTTTGCTCATATGCTAAAATAATATATACTGAATGTAAGAAGAAAAGATTGAAAAGCACAATATACATTTTTCTTCATAGATTTTTATATCTTGGCAGAGATAAAAAAATAATTATATTTCTGAGTCCTCTATTTCTTACAGCATTCCTGTAAGATGTACTTTGTTATTTCAAGAATACGTTAATATATATGCTGATTTGCTTCTTTTTTTCGATGAATTTTTCTCATTTTATTTAAAAGAATGTTTTGTGCTATTTTCTATTTGTTTCTTCTTAGGAGGATTCTGTTATGTCCGCAGCTTATACTCTGACTACTTTGAAAATAATACAAAATGCATTACCTATTATTATTTTCTTATTTTGTCATGATTTTTATTTTATTTTTACAAAATAAAAAAAAATATTCCTTTGCCAAGGGCAGTAACCTCATTCACTTATTTATCATATGTCTTATTTCACCTATAGGCTACATTGAATGCGTGTTTGACATATACCAGTCAGGTTTGTGTAAATACATTCTTGTGCTCACACAACAACAAAAGTAACATTTCACAGAATGTGTCTTACTCCAAGGGACTGCAGTAGTTTATGACAAAGCTTATTATATGTGTCATACATCAAATATTAACAAAATGCAGCCTGTAGAGTTAAAGTGATATTCACATTAAATTAGTTTTGCTTTATTTATTTTTTATTATTTCATTTTCTTTTCTTTTTTATTTTTTTAGTTTTGCTTTATGTTCCACTGTCTTCTGCTTGCTGATCTTCTTGTTATAGTGTAATGGTCCTTTTAAATTGTTAGTAAAGTATAACTTTAGCTCTATAACTTCATAGCCTTGTAGTTTATTCTTTTTTCTTTAAAAGTTTTCACTGCAGGTTTTCAGGTACCCATTATTTTTGGTTTTAACTTTGATACAAATATTTATAGTAATATACTAAGTTCTAATTATAAAATAAGATAAATATAGACAAAAGAGGAAAAATGTGAGATTAAAAATGGTGATTTATAACAACAAAAGTGGAGTGGGGAGATAGCTTGGTGTGTACCTGGCAAGCACAAAGACCCGAGCTTGATCCTTTGCACCACATACTGTGCCAGCGCCTTCGGCAGGTCAAATTGGCTGCAGAATCCAGGCATTGTGGCACATACCTGTAATCCCGGAGCTGGGGAGGCTGAGACAGGAGGATCACTGAGAGTCTGAGCTGCACTGTGAGTGAGAGCCTGCATAATCAACAAAACAACAACAACAACATCATCAACAACAACAACAATAATAATAAAACATTTAAATTCCATGAGTTATTCTACTGAATTGTCAAAATTTAGGATGCATATCAGTCAACGTACCATTTTTATGATAACATTTCTAATATAATCAATTTTTAAGGAGGAAAGAAGGTATATTTTGTCTTATAGTTCTGCATATTTCAGTCTGTATTTGCCTGGCCTCATTGCTTTTGGGTCTACAATGAGACAGTATATCATGACAGGAACACTTAGCACCTTGAAAATAAAGAAAGAAACTGAAAAAGTCTGTATCCCACTGTTCTAATGCCCCTGGTGACATGATTTCCTGCCAGTAGGTCCAAACTTCCTACAGTTCCAGGATAACCAGAGGTTAGAGGACCAGCACTCAACATACGGTTCTTTGTGGAACAATCCATACCTCAAAGATAGAAGAAATCTTGAGAAATCTGAAATTTGTATTCAAAGGGTGGAAATGAAGGTAATGTGGGTACATTATTTATGTCTTGTCTCTGAGTGAGGATTGTATTGTGTAACTGAGCCACTAACCTAAAGAGAACTATTGTTAACATTGGGTAGTTAGTGAGAGAAATGAGTTGAGTGTTTGGTGAACCACACTGTGTCAGAGAATAGTGCGATTGCCATTGGTAAAGACACTACCTTTGTGCTTGGAAAGTAAAATAATCTCTTATATTCCTGAAGAATTTCAAACCATATATCAATTAGTTTGCCTCCCAAGTTAGCTACCCATTTGTGTGAGAAAAACTAGAGTAGAAATAATTAATATGGCTTACTGTTTCAGAGGCTTTACTCCTTGCTTGGTCAGCACCATCACTTTTAGGGTCTGTGGCCAAGCAGAGACATCCTGGAAGGAGGCCCGGCTGGTGGGAAGATTCTTACCACATGGCAGCCAGGAAGAGACAACAAGAAAGGGACAGTAGTCCAGCACTCGGGAGGCTGAGGCAGGAGGATCGGTGTGAGTTCGAGACCAGCCTGGGCTACAAAAGTGAGCTCAAGGCCAGCCTGAACTGCATACTGAGACCCTGTCTCAAAAAGACAAAAAAAAAAAAAAAAAAAAAAAAAAAAAAAAAAAAAAAAAAAAAAAAAAAAAAAACCCACAAAGGGACAGTAGAGAAGAAGCAGTAAGGCGGCTATGGCCCCTAGGCCAATCGCATATGTTCCACTGTTCTCATCTAGGCGCTGCCTCCTGTTTTCCATAATACTCGCTACTACTTCAGCTCACCTGTCAGCTGACTTGGGAGTTTCTCAGGAGACCAGAAAAATACCCTGGTCAACCTGTCTGTGTAATCCCTGGAATGTGACTTTCGGTCCTGCAGCTGGTCTTGGCTCTGCCCCCTGATGTATTTCCTGGCCTCCAGGAATTGAGTAGCTAGAGCCCACCATGCTTTTCTATGATGTCTATGCTGTAGAGCCAGTCAACCATCGACTGAATCCTTGGGAACTGTGAGCCTAGTACACTTGTGCTCTTTTAAATTGTGCTTGTAGGTTATTATGTCTGACAATGAGAATAATGATTAATACATATGCCAATAATATTATTAAATTATGTTTTCATCAATGATAAACCACTGATGCAGTTAGGTTTCTCATGATCTAATCATCTTTATAAAGCTCCACCTATAAGCACATAAAACTTTTGGAGGCACATTTAGATCTAAACCATAAGATTTAATAATTCTTTTAACTTTTCTTAGTGTAATACAAAGTTAAATGATGGAACTGATTCATAGATTAATTTGATAGCTCACTAAGCTGTATGAAAGTGCAAAGTCAGAATAAAAGCAATATATTGTAGGCCCTGATGATTTAGAATTTGCAATGTAGAGTGTGAAATGAGCTTCTTAGTGGATACGGATGATATAAGTGCAAACACAGAAAGACAAACTCAAGGTGATAAAAATCTAGGAAAAACACTGACTATGAAAGAGAAGAAAAGCACCAAGGTGTAAAGTAGAACGTAAATAAGACTGGAGCTGCAGCTTGAGAATAGATGAAGAAATTGTATGAAGTGGCCTGAGACCTTTTTCCATGTAAGGGTTGCCTTTATATTATTGGCCCTGGGATGCAGGTGCTGAGACAAAATCAGGCAGATAAAGGCAGGTAGAGATAAAAAAACACGTTACTGTGTAAATATTGTCAGCTTTTTGTGTCATATATGTTAGCAATGAATTCGCATAAACTCTTTGTCTTTTTGGTAAGGATATTTATGAAATTTCAAGTTTACACTACGAAGTTCAGACTGGCCTTGAACTCACTTTGTAGCCCAGGCTTACTTCGAGCTCTCTCTAGCCACCTCCATCAGCTCCGATCACCACCACCACTTCCAGCCAGTGTCTTATGTTTTAAATTTTTTAATTTTTCATTAATGTATCCAGCAGAAATTATTATTTCTTCCAAGAATTATATGATAGTATAATTTATAAATAAATTCTATTATATCTTTAATGTTCTAAACATTTTCTGTATTTTTAAAACAATTAAGTACGTTAAATTTGTATCTATGCTTACTTATACATAATGGACTCAATAAGCAAGATATGAATGGATCTTATAAAGCATACCTTTCAAGAATATTTGAAGTTTCTCACAAAAGCTTTCTTAATTAAATATCAAAGAGAGGAATTAAATTTAAGTGTAGCCACATTGTAGGTATAGTATTTTTCTTCTAAATGTAATTGCATCTGGGTACTCATCCCATGTCTAGGGTTTCTTTTCATTAATTCCCTCTGTCATCAGTTTACCCCTAGCTATTGATTCCCTTCAAAAACCAGTTAAACATAGTCAATTTTTCGTAAATAAATTGAGAATTTTTCAAAGTATAAATTTGCTCTAATGCCACTATGACTTCTCCTTCCCTTCAAGACAAAGTCCAGAGTGTTTTAGTCATTTTTTGCCTTAGTCATGTATGCTGCAAGTGCTGTAAACTTGATGGCTTCTGGGCAACAAAAGTTTACTTTTCACATGTCAGGAGTTTCAGTATTCAAAGATCAAAATGCAGGCAAGTTTAGTGTGTGATAAATGTGTTTAACCAACTTTTTGTTGTCTTGTCACAAGGTATAACTAAAACTTACTTTCTTATATTTGAGTGAAAATCTATTGAATTTTCTCCTGATATAAATTTCATGAGATGTAATTATTTCAACACATTTATAATCTATAACATTTGAATATAGTTGGCAAGATTTTAGTGATGAAATTTGTGGTCCATTTTATTTTAAATGAATAAAGATATCACTATAAATGTCCATATAAAATGAAAAACAATTCAAATTTTCATGAACTTGCATTATACTTTAGTGCTATGAATCATAATGCAGTAGCACAATACCCTGGACGCAGAGAATATTAACTCGCATTGGGGTGAACTTGGTGGTGATGGAGATGGTAGAAAGATAGGAGAGAAATTTAAAAGGTACAGTCAGAGGAACAAATATATGAAAAGTGGAATCATATATGTAGATGTTTGGCATGGCTAAATCTTATGGTGTAAAACAATGCATAAGAATGTATTAAATTCTGTTCTTTAAAAGGCTTATAGTTACTTAATATTTTCTAAAGTGTGATATAAAAAACTCCTAACTTCTGTGTGGTATAATTTGTTATTATGTGTAAATACTGTGTACCTGGAGTATTTTAAGTAATCATATATTTAATTTTGTTGACAAGGGCAAAATATGGAGTAATTTTGAAAGTTGATTTTTATGTTGTATGCATTTATACATATTTATAAGCCATTGAATGACTCATGTTTCAGAACTAACACTAAGCCCACATGTTTCCCCAAGTTTCACTCTATTTTACCAATTTCACATTATGTCTTTCATCAGTAACATCATCAATATCTTATGCAAGGATAAAAGAGTTTGATGAATGAACAGATTTTTATTTCCACTCTAGTGAAATAGAAGCAAATTTTTTTGTGGAAAGTTAGTGGACTAGTTTGGAGAATCTGCAACATTGTAGGCATCATGCATTCTGGAAACTGAAATAGGTAAATTCCAGCTGTCCTTCTGAATATTGGATCTTGTTTAAATTCACAATGAGAAAGAACATTTGACAAAATTTGATAAACTTTCAGGAAAAAGTTGAACTTTTTTTAAGCTTTTTTCTATATTTACAATAAAATCTGCCTAACTCTTGTATAGGCTCAGTCCAAAAAATGGACTAGCTGTGTATTTATCTATCTAAAACTTTATTTCACGGGGACCAGAGACCAGAATTTATATTGGGAGAATATATTTTAATTCTCTGATTTCAAGTTTTGTATCCAGAATGAGGTAAGAAATACATTTCTATAATATTACTGAACATTTTTTTAAATAACTGTAAAACTACTGTTTCTAAATTTCAGCAACAAATATATCAAATATATTTGTATATATATATATATACAACAAATAGATTTTGTATATATATATATATATATATATATATATATATATATATATATAAAGACTTGCTATAATGACTTGAATTGGATTGGATTTTCAGGTTTGGAATTGACTATAGTATGAACTATGGTGTGAGGAAATGCAAATAAACATGTCAAGTAGATAGATTTAGCTGATTACTGCATACAGAATGGGCTCTTATGATTTGGTTGTTACTGAGTAATGATATAAGATATTTCTCCATATGTTTTTCAATTGAGCAATGTGATAATACATCCTATGCCTATTTTACCTGCTACATGAATGCAGTTTCTTATATGCTGACACTTGTTAACTTGACATTTAAAGACATGATGGCAGGAGGAAATTAAAAATAAATTTTTAAAGGTTAGTTGATTAGGATAATAAATTTTGTTATGCAAATTGAAAAATGATTTAATTTTTCAATTATTTATATTAAGGCAGTAAATTAAAGCCTATACTTTCTTTGCATTTAATTTTCAGTCAAACTGAAGGTTACTCAATTATGAGGAATTTTAGCTTTCTAAGTGTTTTGATAATTTTCCTACGATGAAGTTTAGAGATCCACCTTGGTTCTTCAAAGTGTATTTTTTTTTTACAGCTACAAATAAATGATACATCATATTTCTACTCTAAATTTACTTCCTGAATACTTCAGCCAAATTCAGAAATAGATTGAGCATTTTAGAAAGACCTGTAGATCTTACAACTCATTAATCTCATGAAATTTGTGAATTTTATCTGAGTAGATTATAATCAATTTGATCAGTTTGATTTTGCCTTACAGTATAAATGACAGCAGACAAAATGAGCTCTAGGATGTCCCATGTGCTAATACCATGTATTATGTTGTTTTTCTGATCCACTTTCCCATTTGAATAGTAAGTTTGACATGTTTCTTTCATTTCCTCTTGGTCTCTTGTTCAAATTTATGTTTTCCTCCTCTTATCAATTTTAAAGGTGATCAGAGGTGACCTTATAAAACCTAACAGCTAAAACAGTTGCTCCTTGATATCTAGGACCAGCCATAGGTACCAAAATCCATATATGCTCAAGTTCTTCACATACAATAATGTAACCTTTGCATGCATCTTCTCATATACTTTTACACACTTCTAGATTACTTAAAATATCTACTGTAATATATATATATATATATATATATATATAATATATAATTTTTGTTGTATTTTTTGTAATCTTGAATATTTTTGTCGTATGATTGCTTAAATCCACAAAAGACTGAAGTACAAATATCTTTACACTAAAAATTTTCAAAGTGAAGGAAGTAGTAAATACTTCTCTAAACCTGGGATCATGTGCTTATTAAGGTCTAGTATTAAATGAAAATCTGAAGTTGCCAGTTATGGAAGACACGCATTACCTGTACTCCATCTCATGCACACCAGTGTATGAGGACTTACGGAGCTCTCATGGTTTGATATCTCACTGTCAGTGAGCATGCTCTCCTATCAGAGATTCTGATGCCCTGCCTGAAATGAGTGCCACCTGTCCTTTTATCCACTTCCTTTCTGACCTGAAGGTGTGCATCCAGTCGTCAGAACTCAGTTCAAGCCAGTCATTTATTTCTTATTTATTATCCCTTATGTTTCTTTATACCACTTTAAAAGGTTCCAAAAATGCAGATTTTGAAATGAAGATAATTCTGAGTGTTAAGCTCTGAAAAGATATTTTCTAAACTTGATCTCTTTTCATCACCAGTGCCTATCATAGAGCTGCACACTCACAGATGCTCAGCAGCCCTCATTCCCTCATTCTGGGTTGGCCAGATAGTTCAGTCTGTTGAAGTACTTGCTTAGGGAGAGTGCAGCAGCAGGGGTTCGATCCCCTAAGTGCAGTGCTGGTACCACCCCCAGGGCTCACTGAAATAGCTATAGAGACTGGGTATAGTGGTGCGTGACTGTAATCCCAGCACTTGGGAGGCTGAAAACAGGAGAATCACTACAAACACAATCTGTGTACTGAGATCCTGTAGACCCTGTAACTAAATACAAAACCAATCAACAAAGAAAAACAACTCAAAAACACTCATTCCAAGCAGGAAAAAAATGTTAATAATACAGTTTGTGTGTCTCCCTAATATGGAAATTGGAAAAATAGTACAATTCTTTAGAACAACTAGTTAATATGGCAGCCATGATACAAAAATTCCATGTTTTGTTATACAGGTCTTGCTTTAACTTGTGCTTAACCACACAGCAGAAAATTTTAGCCACAAGGCATAAAAAGTAAAGCGAGATTAGTATGCTGAGCTGTAAAAGGCTTACATCAGCAGCTTCTGACATTGCCAGTTCGTCAATAACCCACTACAGTTATGAAATATTGGATTATGTATACAATTATTTTCTCTTAGCTCAATGAGAAGAAATTTTTGTATCAATGCTGATTAGAAAAATTATCATGTCTGTATCTTGTACTCTGAATAACTACTACAAGGTCAAGAATATGCATTGTATTAATTATTGTGGATGTATTACTAACATGTTTTGAAACTGTCTCATTGTTATTTCTTATTAAAAGTAGTAAAAAATAAATTTAAGTTAAAAAATAAAAATAAAATGCCATCCATGTATCTTACAACTATATTTCTTATGGACTATAATGAAAATTTGAGGGTACGAAATCAAATTTAAGTGTAGCAAGCGACTGTTTAAGATTTTATAGTTTCCAAGTCAAATGATATCATGTTATGTAGTTTCTCAGTGATCAAATTTGGTAAATGCCACTTGGATTGCAGAGAGCTAGGGTGATCACTTTAAAGAATACACTAAGGTAAAAAGCACCATAACAGATATGATAGAGAGATATATTCATTTACGTAGCCAAAATTGACATGTTACAAGCAGCTATACAGATTCCTCTTTATTCCTATTTGTTTCCCCAAATATGTATATGCTTCTTTATTATTCATCTGTCAGCAGATATGGAAACTCAGCTCTTCAGGACATTAGGGAGAAATTCACTTTGCCTCTGCAATAGCTGTAACTACTATTTAGGGAGTCACATTAATTTAAACAATTAATTGCAAAAAATTATTATGATAATTTCAGAACTTTAGTTTCCCTCAGACCACTAACTCTTACAGCAGTCAATTAAGGATTAATTTTCTACTTTTAACCTAATTTCATTTTTCTAACATTACATTCCATAATTTTAAGAGCATCATTTATATTTTGCTTTCCATGATTTTAATCTTTCTCAGTTAGTTCCCATGAATAGGGCTGAGAACAAGTACTACATTTGGGAAAAGAACATCTTTGAAATCATTCAGTTGCTTCAGAGAAGACATTCATCTGAAAAATACCAATCTTTATCTTAATTCTCGCTGTAGCCTATGGATACTTTTTTCTTTGTCTTTTCTCATTGTTTTCCCATTCTACAAGTATGATAGAAATACATAGTGAATGATCAAAAAAAAAAAAATCAAAGAGGCATTGCCACAATCCTCCTCAAAATATTTTCTCTCGCTCTGAAAAAAAAAAAATCTCATCTTTTTCTTGAGGTCTTCTAATGAATGTCTCTATGAGGCATGGACACGCTGCGGTGGTGAATGTTGTTGCCACGTACCATCTAGAGGAAAGGCAGGGACCTAAAGCTATTATTCTATGTATTCACCCCACTTAATTACCATATCTGGTGCTGCATGTCTTCTGGCTCTTCCCCAAAGTCAGAAGGATCGTAAAGGCAAAAGACAAGTCAAATCAGAACTTTGAGGCAGGCACAACAGCACAACCAAAGGTGTTGAGGAAAGAAGACCTCCAAAACGGCTTTAGAAAGTGGGGGGAAAGTCGCGCTTGAAGTGATTGGACAGATTGGCCATGGTGGCGCGCACCTACAGTCCCAGCTCTTGGGAGGCTATAAACAGGCAGATCACTGTGATGTGACTCTGATCTAGTTGTGAGATTCAGAACACCTTGTAGACCCTTCCCTAAAATAAAAAAATTAAAAAAAAAGGTGACAGGGAATATACTGAAAGGGATTAATGGCAATGTGTTCTTTGGTGGACATAATTTTCGGATGCATGTATTGAAAATGTAAACATTCACTGTACATTTGAATAATGCCTCATGTGTCATCATCCTGAGACACATGATAATTCCCCTCACTCACCATTTGTCTCTGATACTAACTGATTGACATACCCCAAAAGGATATTCATAGCGTCATTACTCAGATAATGAGGATTTATTTGGAGAGTAGGATTTATTTCTCAGCCTGAACTAGACTGCGCTGAGATCAGGTCAGGAGCTTTCAAAAAGGCTTGGAATTTTTATGATGACTTCGGACAGGGAAGGGTATATTCCTTGAGCAGGGGTTTGGATAGCTTGATCCTCCTGATCCCACGGAAAGAGCACTCAGGCTTTCTTAATAACTTGCTGAGATATGAGGTAGGAAAAGACAGAGAGGGAAACATTAAAAATGAGGTCAGGGACTTCATTTCTAGTCTTTAATTCTCTCTTCTTCCCTTCTTTTACTTGTTGGTATGTCTTGTCCAGTATTGATTCATTCCTATTTTCATTAAAACTTGATACTTAGCTCTTACAAAGTTCTTTGAGTTGGAAGACATTATGCAGCTTTGATAGTGCTACAGAGAAGTCAGCTCTTCTGAGGCAGCAACCCTGTGCCATTTGCATTTCTCATTCTTAAAAACTGGGCTTAGTAAGTTTTTAAATTTATGAGCTCTTTCTGTAAAGATTCGAAGCACATGTTCTGTGCATATAGAAATAGATTCAATTCATTGACTTGAGTACAATACTATCATTTGTCTCTGAATTGTTGAATCCTATAACAAAGCATAATAGCAATAGTAATGAATAAAATATAATGTTAACCCTGGTGCAGTACATTAAAGTCAACATTTTCCACAGTTTTGTGGCTTATCATATTCCAAAACTGATACATGGCTGTATGTGAAAGAAAATCATCGCAAAAATCTATCAAAATTCCATTCATTATATAAGCTACTCACATGCACTATACCTCTATTTCAAACCCTTATATTTCTTTGTAGAGATTAAAATGTTAGTGGTGTTTTTTCGTACATAATTTTAAATATGAATTTTTAGACAATTGGTAATTTAACTGCATCAAATATAGCTAGCTTTTTGTTGTTGTTGTTAAATTGTATATATTTGATACAGAGTCTTGCACTGTAGCTCAGACTTATAGTGACCTCCTGTTTCAGCCTGTGCAGTGCTGGGGTTACAGGTGTGCACCACCACGCCTGTTCCTGGTGGCCAGCTCCATGCACCCAGGTGGAGCCAGCATGGGATGCAGTACCAGGAATCAAACCCAGGCCCTTGTACTTGCCTAGGCAGGAGCTTAGACCACTGAGCTATCTCCAAAGTGCCTAACTTAAATTTTATTCATCTATATAATTCGTGTTTGTCAATGCACGTTAGAACTTACTATTTAATAAAAATTAATAACTATGTAATGAAGCTAAGATTTTATTTTTAAGAGTGATACTTCTCCCAGTTAGTCATTTCTTATTAAAACTGTAAGATGAAAGAACTCTCTGCTCGTTCATGGTGGGGATTGTATGTCCCCACCTCCATCTTTTGGGGCTGCTAGCAGCCCCTTGTGTCTCCCCTCGTTGCTTCTCCTCCACCCTTTACCATTGCCTCTCTATACAATGTTTAAGAAAATTCCTTTCTCTTAATCTTTTCGATTAATGTTTTAGTTTCTGCCAGTGTGCTTAAATCAAAAGCTCATATCATCCTGTTTGTCCTTCTGTTTGCGATCTGAACCATTAACCTACACATAATCCCATTTACTAACTTCATTGCTAATATTATTTTCTAGTATATTTAGATGCTTTGACAGAAAATTTATGAACATCGTTAGTATTTTTATTGAAGTGACCTCAAGATTACCTGTGGAACAGAAGAAAATTGAACACCAGAGGTGAATTATATATTTATTGAACCACAGAAATTATTTGTTGGTTCTTTTTAATGTCTTATATTCCCTTAAGTAACAACCATGAGATAACTTTCTTACACCTTTTATCAAATTGCTCCTCAATGAAGATGAGTTGCTGGGGGGAAAAACCAAATTACTAACAAGTGGTAGTGGTAGCAATTTTTTTTTTTTTTTTTTTTTTTTTGTGGGACCAGGGTTCAAACTCACGACCTTGCACTTGCCCAGCAGGCACTTGTGCCTCGGAGCTATCTCCCCAGCCCCGTTTTTTTTTTTTTTTTTTTTTTTTTTTAGTGGTAGCAAATTTTTGAACTGGTATTAAAAAGGTCTATTTTGCCTCACACCTTTGTAGGTTTCAGCCCAACATCAGCTTCCTCTGGATTAAAAATATCATAGTGGACAGTCCTGGCAAAGGAGCCTGCTACCTCTTGGTGCCTGAGAACCAGAGACAAGGGGGAGAGGCAGAAAAAGAGGAATTGGCGCTAGGTGAAGCCTCACAATTCTAGCTCAAATTATTGACTTCCGCCTGTAAGACCCATCACTTAATACAGCATTCAGCTTTGAATTTATCACTGGTGGCTTAATGTCTTTTGTTTTTATATTTATTTATTTGTTTGTTTGTTTATTTATTTATTGATTTTTGTATTTTAGGGAAGGGTCTACAGGCTGTTCAGGGTCTCACGACTAGATCAGACTCATAGTGATCTGCCTGTTCACAGAGCTGGGATTACAGCCACTGTGCCAAGACTCCTAGTCTCAATTGCAGTCTCGGAGTGCCTTCCTGGGTATGGGGCCCTCACAGAAGGCCTGGGAATTGAACCCTGGGCCACTACACCTGCTTTCAGGCATGTTAATCCTCTGAGCTATTTGGCCATCCTTTTAATGGCTTGATGTTAGTACTCCAGTGTCTCAACTTCTAAACACCTTGAAGCCTCTGAACACATTGAAACTTGGGGGAATATTTTAGATTTAAAGCAATGCACCTTAAGAAAAAAATTGTGTTTAGTGTGGGAATTAAAGTACGTTCCCTTTAGTATCACAGTCAGCTAAGAAATAATATGTCATTTCACAAAAAACTATCATAACTCAATTTTGCTATCTTATGCTATAGGTACAGTATATATGTTATGGTTTGTGTATAGGTGTTTCCCTAAAGCCTCATGCTGTCATGGGGGGGGGGGGCTTCTGGAATTTGTAATTGATTATTGTGGAAATGGGTGCTGCCCCTCCCCTGGGGCAGGTGATTTGCATTTCAGTGTAAGGTAGGAAGAGAAGTTAGCTGCTTGAGCTGCTGCTAGCTCTCTCCCGGCACTCTTGCTCTCTGCCCGCCGCCATGGAAAGTTGCCCTCTGCCATGTGCCAGTCTGCTTTGGAGCCAGCTGAATATGGACTGAAACCTCCAGTAACTGTGAGCTAAATAAACCTTTCCTTTCCTCATTTTCAGTGTCTGGTGTTTGTTCCAGCAATGAGAGAAGAGTAACTAAAACAATATAATTTAGAGCTGCAATATAATATCCAGAAACTAATAGATTTTAATTTCAGAAATTTATATTTTAAGGGCCGGGCGTGGTGGCGCATGCCTGTAATCCCAGCACTCGGGAGGCTGAGTCAGGAGGATCGGTGCAAGTTCAAGACCAGCCTGGGCTACAACAGTGGGCTCAAGGCCAGCCTGAACTGCAGAGGGAGACCCTGTCTCAAAAAAACAAAACAAAACAAAAAAAAAAAAAGAAATTTATATTTCAAAGAGAGTCAGACAAAAACTGAATGCTCATTTAATATTTCCAATAATCTTTTTTGTTACTGTTCTGTGTTGATAGGTTCCGGCAAGAATACAAAGTGCTAAATTATCATGGCCCTGAGCCAACATGGCTGAATCCCCAAAATAACAGCTTATCTTCCCATGACCACTTCCTCCTCCCCAGCCCTGGTTACAATTTCCTTTTACCTTTCCCACCCACACAAGGGAGCCCCCCATCAGCTCCCGTGTGTCACTGAACCTGCCCTCACACTCTGCTACTAGCAAAACTCTATAAAATCTCATCCTCCCTGTCTCAGGTCAGAGGATCTGCCTGTCTCCCTGCCCTTGATCCTCTCCATGTCTTCCAAGTTAATAAACCCTCTCCTTCCACCGTGCTCTGCCCCTTTAGTTCTGCTTCTCTGCCATGCTGTTGCTACTGCTGACAAAGCCTAACACTGGTGATTACAAGGTTTCATGTCATGTCACCTTTTAATGTGAAAAGTTGTCATTTGTCACAGTGCCTGTCCACTAGCAATACAGTAAAATCTCTGGTTTTATTTATCTTTATGCATTCATTTTATCTCAATTTTGAGGTTCATTTTCCCAAAAATATCCTTATAAGTTTTCCACCTTGTTTCATAACTTTAGAGATATTATCCTATTGTTCTCTTGACTAGAATATTTCTGGTGAGAAGTCAGCATTATTCATTGTGTTGTTTCCTAATAAGGTAGCCTTTTCTCGGAGTACAGTTAATAGCTTTCCTTTCATATAGTTTTGATGAGCTTGTGAGTGTTCTTATGCGTGCCACGTTTGTATTCTTCAGAGACTTACTTCTTTGCCACATTTAGAAAATGTGTGGGAATTATTTGCACACTTTTTTGCTTCTACATTCCCATCATGCTTCTCCCCTGAAAATTCAACAGTGTATCAGGTCATGAGCTATTTTCTATAAGTCACCAAGTCTTTTTTTTTTTTTTTTTTTGGTGGGACTGAGGTTCAAACTCACGACCTTGCACTTGCCAGGCAGGCACTTGTGCCACGAAGCTATCTCCCCAGCCCCTACCAAGTCTCTTTACTAAGAAATTTTTTTTTCATGAGTTTTGGTCAGATAATTCTCACATATCTATAGTTTGCTTCTCCAAATATTTATTGAGTCATTTACAATTATTTTGTTAAAGAAGTGCAGTTTCATTTTTTATAGTTTGTTGTCCAATTTCAGAATTTTCATTTGATTCTGCTGAGATTTCCCATATTTTTATTTCATGTTCGTATTATTTTCCTTAATTCCTAGAACTTTTTATAAAATCTGTGCACACAAAACACAAAATATGGGTCATGTTGGGATCGGTTTCCACTATTTTTTTCTCAATTGTAGGTCATATTTCTCCATTTGTCACATTTGATCATTTGTAGTATACGCTATGCATAGGGGTGATATTAGAATTCTGGATTTTGCTTTTTTCTAGTAAGCGGAGCATTTTATTTTTGTTTGTCAAATCCATGTTACTCTAATAAAATAATTGAAACAAATAATTTATAACAAGAAACATTTATTTAGCTCATACTTCTTCAGTTCTAGTTCAAGAGGAGGAGAGAGACTGTGGCACGACCTGACTCCTGAGGGCTTCCCCTAAGGGTCACCAAACTGCTCAGTAGCACCACCTTCCGGTCAAAGCCTTTAACACAGACACTTTAGAGACTACTCACTCAAATCTTAATGATTTATATTTTCGTTCTTGTAGGCAGTGAGCTTCAGTTTGGTTGTATTATAATTTGTGTTGTCTCTTGTAGGAAACTGAGTAGGTACAAGTATTGTAGGTAGTAAGATAGGGCTGGGGCCTCAATGAGCCAGTATGGAAGAGAAGATGCCTTGAAGTTGGGGGAGGTCTCAAGAAAAATGATTAAACAAATCTACCACATATTTCTTAGGATTGGACTTCCAGGATTGATAATTGAAATAGGAACCAATGACCTGGAAAAAGCCAGAAGAGTCACAGAACCAACCCGTGTTCTGTACTCATGTCCACTTGCTATGTGACTCACTTTACCTTTTGATCCTCATTTAATAATTTCTACTTGAGTAATTATGATTCCAAAATCTTAATGGGTGATCATAGTTTTGTCGCATCCCATTCCCACCTTGCAATTTCACATATTTCCCACCTTGGACCCAGCTTGCATCACAGATTTACTCTAGAATAATTCCTAGAAAAGACAGGTTTTTTGGCAACTCTTCTCAGATGTCTTCAGCTCCCCTTCTGTGCTTTTCTTGGACAGAAACTTCATTTCTCACAATAAATATATTTTGTTCTTAATTTGTATTGCTCCTAGAATTCATTCTTCAGTTTTAGAGAATACAAACTCTCACACATAGCTTTCAGGTTGGAAGTTTCCTTCCCCTATGTCACTTTGAGCTGAGCTAAAATTTCCTTCAAGTCTTCTATCCTTCCAGCTACTGTTCTTAACTGTTGGAAATATTATTAGACATGCATATAAATACATGCCTTTATATGCCTTTAGGGTTCAATAAAAAAAAACTGACATAGTTAAGTCCAGAATCTAAATTCTGCTCTTTGGAGTTCCTTCCGTTCCCATGACAGTCAGGTTTTCTGGAAACCTTGAGAGGCGATGTCTGACTCTCTTCATGTCTTGCCTTAGCTCTACCTGCCCTGTTTTATGTGGGAAATAGCCTTGGGTGGAAGGCGACACAAACATTCATTTTTAGGAGTGTTCACTCCCTCAAGGTTGAACTCCTAAATTGTGTTTGCTTGTGGCCAACCTATATTAGCATAAGATATTTGTGACTCATCTTTTCCCTAGAATTTATGATTGCTTTCTGTATGAGAATAGATTTGACACAAGCTGCTCTACCTCACCAGGAGGAGGCCCACCTCACCTCCATTATTTACTTTGTTGGAATATATTTTTCCCCTATATAGAACACTATATCTGGTGAAAGTATAGCAACCTATTTTTCAAGGCCTCTGGTATAGATCAGAGGAGTTAAGTCTCTCAAAGTTTTATTTATAGGAGGTTGAATCTACAGTATGGTGGTGGTGGTGGTGGTGGCAGTGAGGATGGCAGGAGAAGCTGAGTGTGACAGGAGCCAGTTCTTGGAAGGCACTGCACTTTCAAGATGGCAGGCTAGATCTCACGGAGTCCTATTCAGTTTCCAAGAATGAGGTTTCCTAAGAGGTAAACGAGCTGATCTTCAGCTCCCTGTCTGACCCTCACATCTCTTCTATGTGCTTCTGTCATGATGCTCTGCACATTTAGGCCCTCACTAGTGGCCAAGCTGATGGAGCTGCCAGTCTTGGACTTGAACCTCCTCACTACTATCAGCCAAAGAAAACTTTTTACTTTGGAAATACTCAGTTTCAGAAATTTTTCTTACAGAAATGGGCAATGGAAAGGTGACTAATATAGACCTCTTATCTAATTATATGTTTAATCTTTTAAGACAATTCTATTTAGTCTTTTCCAGTCTTCTGTCTATAATGACTAATGACAAGAATATTTTACCTGTCCACATTAGCATGTGAGACAATATAGACATGCAGCACCTATCTAAAGTAGTCAAATTGTTTCATAACGAAGTGTTAGTTTCTAATTCAGTTTTAATGGACTTTTTAAAAAAAATAAATTTGCAGAAAAGAAGTGAGTTGATCGCAAAGTGTTTCCAAATACCCATTGTCAGTTTCTCTGTTATTAACATCTTACATCATGTAGCACTAGTTAATATTAATGGACCAACTCTGATACCTTATTTACTGAGGCCCATAATTTGTTCAGATTCTTTTAGTTCATAATGCTCTTTCCTGTTTCAGAGATATCTGAGATGTCCCAGTATGCTACATTATCAGCTTTCACTGTACTTTCCTTGGTTGTAGCAGTTTCATGGGTTTTCATAGTCTTGATGACTTTGATGGATTGTGAAATACTGATCAACTTTTTTATAAGATGGCTCAGGTTCGGGATTTCTCTTGTGTTCAACCCACAGTTCAACTGGGTTTACAGGTTTGGGGGAAAGACCTCAGCATTAATATGGCATGTTCATCACCTGAGTCATTCATTGCTATTGATGTTCACCTTGCTGACTCAAATGAGGTGATGCTCCTCAGGTCGCTCCTTGTCAAGCTACTCACTCTACGCTTTCTTCTTTGAAAAGAGTTTGATATATACCGCTTACAATTATCAAATGGGAAAATTCAAATGCTCTTCTTTCTTGGAAGTGGGTTATTAACATAACTACTTTGTACAGTGTGAGAGGCAGTTTTATGTGTCATGTTAGCTGCGATATGGTAGTCATTGGTAGCTCAGCAGTAGTCTAAATGTTGTTGTAAAGGCTTTTGTAGATGACATTAATGCTTACAGTTAGTTGATTTCAAGTAAAATGGGTTATCTTCCATAATGTAGATAGGCCTATCCAATCAGATGAATGTTGTAAAGTAGAAAACTTCTGCCCTGGAGAAGAATATTTCTTCTTCAGCTATGCACATATTTGTATATATATCTATATCTATCTATCTATCTATCTATGCATGATTTATATAGATACATGTATAAGCTTATAAGTATATGTATTTATATATGAAAATATATTTCAAAATTGCATTTCTGAATCATAACACTAAGGTTGTGAATGAGTTGCTCCTGGGTACATCTGAGTCAAATCCTATTTCAATGTCAGATGATCCAAATTTCAGGGTCTCACACGCTTCAGTTGTGCATTTTCTGAAGCTCATTGTGAACCTGTGAACTCTAGCACTCTTCTGACATGTCTACACTGTTCAAACTGCCAAACACATTTATACTTGTTTTAACATCATGTTATATTTTGTGTTTTGTTGTCCCCCTAAGGACTCAGGCAGTCACTGGGACAGCAGGCTTCCAGAGCTTGTGTTAACTCCTGATCCAACATTAGGATTGAATGAGCGGTGATGGGATTATAGGTGTGAACTCTACACTTGCCCTGGCATGGATAGACTGAATGTGCCACAAAGAAGAGAGAGAGGCTTGCTCACTGCCTCTGCCTCTGTTGCTGCTGCTGTTTCTTCCTTTTTGCCCTTGTTGTTTTGCTGTTTTCTGTCCCTATGAACTGATACTTTTGCCATGTGTCACCCTGCCTTCCAGCCAGCTAAGTATGGACTTATGGACTGAAACCTCTGTGACATTGTGAGATAAATAAACTTTTCCTTCCTTAATTCTGGAGGTTGGGTGTTTTGCCCCTGAAATGAGAGTGATGTAACCAAGACACATCAATAAAATCCTGGAGGCTTTATTTGAATGATTAAGAAATGTCCCAAACCTAGGATTATCGGTTGTCCCACAAGAGAGTTGCAGTTAGACTGTAGATCACCTCCTTTTTAACAAATAGAATGACAGATGAGAAATTCAAAGTGCACAATTAATACCAAGTGTTTAACAAATTCTTTTTTTCCTTAGCACTATTTTCAGTTTCTCCCATATGTTCTTTTTTATCCTTAATCAAATGTTCTTCTTTCTTTATATAAAGTAACACAATTTTCAGTAGCACATTTACATATGGATGTTAAATAGCTTCATAAATCTGAAAATTAGCAATGATACAATCTCAAATTTCAACGTTTAAATGATCCTCTCTATTCTTAAAAGGTCTTTGATATTTCACATTGTTTATGTTTATACATATATTTTTTTAAAATTTTTAAAAAATCTCATTTATTTCACAATTTAGACTTCCCAAATTTAAGACAATTTTTGCAATAGAAAAATTGCCTATCTTGTTATGTGTTTTCTCATACATGTGAAACTGCAGATGAGCCCATCTTTTCACATGTGAAAAATAAGAAAATAAATGAAAAAGAAAAAAAGAACACTCTACTATTTCAAAACATTAAAGTATGATTTTTTTTTACACATATATTACTCCGGCAAGGAAAAACTGAATAGCCTTTCAGGTAAACTCAATTAAACCCATCTGTATCTCCCTATAACTGATGAGTATAAGGTAAGATACATAAAACAATTTAACAGTTACACAATGACAACTGGCTACCTTTTGCAAAATGAAGTGTCTATTGTAAAGCTGTAGGGTTTTCTTAAGTAGATAGAGATGTTAAACTAACAAATCTTTTAGAACTATCTTTTAGAACTATCCTCACAGATTTCTGGTGTGTTTTGTTAAACTGTTCAGGCACATTTGAAACTCTTTGACTTAAATAGTTTGCTGAGAGTTAATGATTTGAATTATGCTCTGGATTATATAAAATTACCCTTGTGTAAGACAGACTCTGCAGTATGAATCTTTACCAGCATGGCTCCTCCTTTGAAATGGACACTACTGATTTACTCTTAAAAGCTCATTCTAAGAAAGCAACCTTTATGACTCGTGTTGCAAATTGTCATATTTCACAGATCAGTTTAAGTCTTGGTTAAGAAACTATTGAAGTTTAAGTAAGAACTTTGAGTCATAAATATGAGGGAAAATTATTTTAAGCTCTTATGTTTTTATTTGTATTATTTTAGATGTTGATTTTAAACATTTGAAAGATGTCTCAGAAGACAGAACTTTAGGAACTTCTTAACGTTACAGTTAAAGAATGAGTTATATCTGTCACTGAAAATATTTAAGGACAATAGTATTATTTTTTGCTAAATTAAAGTATAAAAATATTAAAGTAATATTAAATTATCATTTATCTTCATATAGGCAGTTGATAAATGCCTTGTTAAAAGCATGAGATGTTTTAAGAGATTGCCAGACAAAATTAATGCAAAGTACCAATTCTGTGTTTAATTTCACTCACACCAATGTAAATTACTGCATTGAGTCATTTGCTATGTTCCTATAACCTTCATAATTTCTATTGAACTATTTTTTTCCTGCCATTTGTTAAACATGGTGCTTCAAAATTATGGGACTTCATATTTCAAGAAAACCAGTACAGCATTTATTTTACAAGGCTGAGGAATATTTATTTATTTATTTACTTCTTAAAATGTGTTCAGGAGCTGGGCATGGTGGCACATGCCTATAATCTCAGCACTTGGGAGACTGAAGCAGGAGGATCAGTTGGAGTTCCAGACACCCTGGGCTAAAAAAGTGAGTTCAAAGCCAGCCTGAACTGCATAAGGAGACACTATCTCAAAGACAAAAAAAAATTGATAGATAAATAAATAAAATAAAATAGATAAAATAAAAAAAATAAAATATGTCTAGGACAGGGTGTACATACTCTACAGAGTTACAGGGTCTCACTAGATAGCTAAGATTTTCCTGTTTTCAGCCTCTCAAGAGCTGGGATTACAGGCGAGTGCCACCAGGCCCAGCCTGTATTGCTGTCTCAGCGCACCCCAGGGGACAGCGCCAGCACAGCAGGCCAGGAATGAATCTGGGCCCTAGGCTCTGCCTAAGCAAGTGCGCAGCTATCTGGCCTGTCCAGTATGTATGCATGTGTGTGTGTGTGTGTGTGTGTGTGTGTGTGTGTGTGTATGTATGTATGTATGTAGGTATTTACGTAGCAGTTGTAGTACTTGCATTATTAACCGTCTGAAGGAAAATAATGTATATAGGATAAAACATTGCAAATTAACTTCAGGATTTAATTTTATGTGAACACAATAAAGCAGGGTTTTAATTTATGGAAAAACAAAATTTCATAGCAAAACAAAGGAATAAAAGCTAATACATTTTGTATCATTATATTCAGTGCCTTAAACACGTTACTGTGCTCAGTCTTTTTTTCTTCTCAGTTTAGTTTATTATATTAGGAAAAAATTTCCCTTCCATTAATTGGGCTCATAAACTCTGCATGTTCTTCAAGGCCTGGCCTGCTTCAGCACTCTCTACTCCTTCGGATTTCTCTCTCATGATGCAAGGTGGACTGTGGGACTTGGCTGTGCGGTTGTTGCACAGGCGGTGACCTCTTTCAGTTCCTCTTTCTTAGGTTAAATAAACTTAATTACGCTGATGCTTGCAGTAACTTGCTGGATTTAACCACAGTGTAAGCCTCAGGTTTCTTTTTCTGGTGAAGCAGAGTAGAAGTCACAAATGTTAATCTTTGGAGAGGAGCAAAGGGTCACTAATTAGAAGTAAACTCTTTTATGTTGTACAAGGAAGGAGAGTACTCCATGTAGTATATGTTGTATCAGAGAAAACTAGGAAGGATGGTGAATAGTAGGGCTGACACCTGGAAGGTGGGAGAAATCTAGGTAAAGAGCACCAGGCCTCTACCTGAATATAGAGGGTCCAGTAGTTTCCTCTCCATTTAACTGTTTACCACTTCCTATCCCTATTTCCACAATCTTTTTTTCTTAATGTGTTTAGTACAGGGTCTACAGGGTCTCACTACACAGATAGGACTCAAAGTGGTCCTTCTTGCTTTACAGCTTCCCAAGTGCTGGGATTACAAGCATGCGCCACCATGCCCAGTCTCAGTAGCTTTCTCATTGAGCCCTGGTGGTGGGCCTGGCATGGCACATGCAGGGATCAAATCCCAGTGCCTGCCTCTGCATAAGCACTCCCTTTAATCTGCTGAGCTATCTGACCAGCTTTTCCCACACTCTTTGACCAAAATTCCATATTCTGAGGAAAATATATCATTAAGGACTACAACTAAGTGAAACAAGATGTCATAGAAATCAAGGAGACTTTCAATTCTGAGAATAAGTATATTAAAAGGAAACATGTCCTGATGGAAAAACCTGTCACCTTCATGTCCATTTGATCTTAGAACTCACATAACTAGACAAAATTTTCCTCTCTCAATCTCTTATTCATCTAGAAAATTGTTGTGTTGTAAATGTCCAAACATAGTTACAGAAAAAATATGATTCTAATATCTGAAGGTCCACAAATGAGCTTATTTGCTACAAAATTTCTTCCAACCATGTGCACTGCTTATCAGTTTGTGCCATGCCCATACATAGGGCTTTTGATTTGCTGTAGAGAGTAGTTCAACCTCAAAGCAATACACAATAAGTTCTCCAGATTTCAGTAAAGTATATGACAAAACCACAACATCAAAATGACTGTTTTAGTTACTCTTCCCTTGTTGCTGGGACAATTACCTGACACCCAAAATGAAGGAAAGAAAGATTTATTTAGCTCACAATTGGTGGGAGTTTCAGTCCATACTCAGCTGGGTCCAAGGTAGTGTGGCATGTGGCAAAGAGCAGCCATTCATGGCTGTGGAACAACAAATGGCAACAGAGGCAACCGACCAATCAGGGCAACAGAGAGAGATGGTTTCTTAGGCTCTCTTATATTACATTCAGGCTCTCTGCCTCAGGCCACACCCATAATCCCAGCAGTGCTAATATCCATAACTGAGCAGTACTGAAACACATAATTCCAGTGGATCACAAATCAAGTTTCAAACTCTAGAAGTCCTCACACCATGAATGCATGAGGCTTTGGGAGTACAACCAGACACCATAAAAATGTCGAATAGTTAAAGAATATAGAAAGAAAATAGACATGATGAAAGGAGTAGAAATACTTATTTTTTTAAAAAGCTACAATTGATATTAATAATAGAAGACATATCCATGGAGCAAGAGCAAGATGCTAAAATATGAAGTTCAATGGATAAAAATGACTTTGAATGTTGATTATAGCATAGGACAAAAATCAGTTGAGCATAGGGAAAACAACCTTTCTGAATTCTACTGAAATTGTATGTATCTATTTGATATACTACAAGGGAGATGAGGACAAAGATAAAGTGAATACATCAGAAAGATGTAAAATTTTCTTTTACCTTCATGTCAAAAAGATTCCATAGATTATGCCTCATGAAAATGAAAGTAAGAGACAGAAAGAAATATAAGAGAAATAAATCTATAAAGAGATAGAGGATTCAGCACAGGAAACAGAACAGTCAGAGACTAAAATCTCTTGGTAAATCTCTTTACCAAGAGAACTACATATTTGTGTTTGGCGCAGAACAACTCTAGAAGGAGTGACATAGATTGGGCATGTGGAAAAACAACTGAATATTTATTGAGTCACTTTGTAGAAAATTACTCCCAATATTAAGAGCTCTAAGTGGATTTGGAAAAGTCAATGATTACAAACAACACTTGAGTCAGTAAAAATAAAGTGACAATTATCCACTATGCAGAAAACAAGAAAGCTTAAGAAAAGTCAATATTATTAAAAATATAAGGGCCAGCGAGATAGCTCAGCAAACTAAGAGCCTGCTTATGCAAGAGCAGGGACCACATGCTGCTTCAACCCCAAGCCCTAGGTGTGCTGATCCTGCCACCGAATCCAGGCATGGTGGGTCATGCCTGTACTATCAGTGCGGAGAGGTTGAAAACAGGTGGATCACTTGGAGTTTGAGCTACAGAGTGAGAACCTGTACCAAATACATTTTCAAAAGTATAAAAATATGTTACATTTTTTTCCACAGAAACTGGATATAATTTTTATTTAAAAAACGCATATGGTTACGAAGTAAATGTTGAACCATACAAAGCGATGTATAAACAGTATGCAGAGCACATGTGTGCACATACGTGCACACACATACAAATAGACACACAGACACATAGACACACACACACATAGATACCCCTACACACATCCCTATGTAAACTTGCCTCATCATTTCATCTCTTTGAATAAAAAGAAGTATACTTTCCTTACTCAGCAGATTTTTGATCTGAATCCACCATTGTCCTTCATATCATATCTTTTTTCCTCATATCATATTTATAAACACAAGGAAAGGCTTTATAATTTATGTAGCCTATAAATCAAATTATTACATCACTAGTGTCAGCCTATAAAGCCTAATTTATTTTAACTTTAAAGCTATTCTTTTTTCAAATGAAATAGTTTTATATCTAGTAGTAGTTTAAAAACAGATAATAGGATTTTTATACTGAAGCCAATAAGTAGCTATTGCTTCTACTTCTAAGAATCAAAAACAGACCCAAATTAAGACCGCAGGATAAGATCCGTGGACTCCACAACTTGGAAGTTGTGGAGCTGTTTGTATCTAACTTATGTCCCCGAGAATACGTTTTTTTTCTGTTCTCTTTTATGACAGTATATTTTGTTCTGACAAAAAAAGCAATTGCTTTCAACATAACAGAAGCAATCGTGTGTGAAGTTCAACATGACTTCATTGTTCCACCTCCAGTTTTTATTATTATTATTATTATTATTATTATTATCATTATTATTATTTACTTTGTGAAAAGACAAAGGCTTTCCTTCTACTTGAGAGCCAGAATTCTGGTCAGGACAACATGCCATACTCAGGTGGAACATGTGCCTATTTCATCTCCTTTTCTTTTTAACAACTTTAGAGAGAACATTGTAAAGGCACTTGATAATTGTTTCCTTAGAACAGTGTTATAGAGTTTAAAAAAAGCAGAATTAAAATTATAAAATATTCAGGTTTTCCAGAGATAGGTATTGATAAAGACAGATGAATATATATTCTGACTTTTCTAATAGCTTTGCTATTTATTTGAGATTGTAGCTTTACCTGTTTAGTCTCTAAAACAAACATGTACATGCTGAGTAGAAAACTCAAGTACTCAGACATAAGCCAATGTTCTCATATGCCTGGGCAACTTAGTAGGCTCCTCATTATTTCTGTTAAGGCTCTGTTGTTCCAGTTTCTGACACTTTCCGGAGATCCCTTGTATTTTAGGACTCAATTCAAAGCATTTGCTCTGGAAACAATTGTTCCATTCACCCTCAGAAGAGGTTGTTACTGTGTTATCCTTTCACTCTTCCTTCCTTACTCTCAGGCTGGTTGTGTTACAGGGCTGAGGCTAACGGGTGAGAAATAGATGCTGATGTACTTGAAGGCCATGAACAGGGTGTCATTTTGGGTGTCAGGTACTTGATCCAGCCAGCAATGAAAAAAGAGTAACTGAGACATTCTGTTTCTCTAGAAAATGCTAAATGATAAAATTAGAGGTCATCTCACCATGTTGACTCCCATGCAAAGTTCTTTTAGTTGGTCAGTCCACTTTAGATATTTTTACGCCCTGGGAACTCCTGCATCCAGATAAGATTGTAGTTTTCAACTTTCAGTTTGCAGTATTATTTTTGTAAAATTGATGCAAAGCTTCTAGAAATGTGGCTTAAGAAAGACCAAATAATAAAAAATGCCTCAGAACAATTTTGTAATAATTGTTTAAAAAAAGAGGGCTGGCGAGATGACTTAGCTGTCTAAAGTGCCTGCTTAGGCAAGCTTAGGCAACTGCAGGGACCTTAGTTCGATATCTGGCTCCACATACTGGTTTCTTTTGCTATGTAGAAGCTGTTTACTTTGATGAGATTCTATTTGAGATAGTTCTATATAATTCTAAATCAATAAAAATTATAAAAAATTATCTGAACATTTTCTGAATTTTATTATCCAATGCAATTTGATTTTTTTCTACTTTTAGAATATCACTGAACTACTTTAATAAAAGGATTCTTTTTTTTTCCTTTTTGAGACAGGGTCTCACTATGCAGTTCAGGCTGGCCTTGAGCTCACTTTTGTAGCTCAAGCTGGTCTCGAACTCGCACTTATCCTCCTGCCTCAGCCTCCCAAGTGCTGGGATTACAGGCGTGAGCTACCACGCCTGGCTAATAAAAGGATTCTTATTCTTTGAAAAAGTTAAATATTTTTATTAGTCATAGATATTATGTTTCCAAATTTTGTCATTAGCATTTCATACCTTACAGCATATTTTTAATTTTTCTACTAATTATTGATTTACACTTCAAATTTAAAATATGAAAAAACGTAGCTTATATTAGCAACACCTTAATATTAATGATAGTAATAATAATCTAATATTTAATTTTTCTCAAAAACTGCAGAGAAATTTAGATATTTTCTTTTTGTTTTTTAAAATGAAAGATGCAATGAAAAACATAAAATTTGCTTTTCATCAAATATTTTTTTAAACCTAGGTTAAAAAATAATGAATAAAATAAAATTCATTATGGGTTCTTTGTAAGAAAAATATTAATAAAATATATTGTAATGATGCTGTTTTTATTATTTAGACTGAAATTTTACATTAAATCTTAATTTTCAAAGTTTAATTTTAAAAATGACATGACAACATCAAAATAGTTCATAAAATAGAGAGATTTATTGTATCCTCACAGATCTACCAAGTGAACATGGCAGCTTTAATGGTTGGTGTTGGGTTCCTTGAGAGTCTAACTTTTTGCAAAAATTCTGAGTTTTGATGTGATATTATAATATATGTATATGCATATTTTGGCAATAAAAATACTCCTGTAGATCTGAACATTAAATAACATAAATCAAACTCAGTCATTTACATATTGCCTATTTTCTTTTACATGAGAAAAGCTGAATATAAATAATGTGCAAACTGTGAGAGAGATAGTACCAACTGGGGAGATCTGCAAAGGAGAGGGGAATAAGAGACGGAAGGAGAGGGAGCAAAAGGAAATGTGCCAAAAATGGAGAGCTGGGGAA
The DNA here is from genome assembly GCA_004027025.1 of Myocastor coypus. NCBI lineage: Eukaryota > Metazoa > Chordata > Mammalia > Rodentia > Myocastoridae > Myocastor > Myocastor coypus. The sequence continues at coordinate 42,027 of PVJA010003836.1, read as the reverse complement.
AGAATAGAAATAGCGCCTTCGCAAGTCGGAATGGGAAGGAGATTTGAAAGAAGTGAGGAGGAGAGGAGGAAATAGGGAAGGAAAAAGAGTCAGGATGTGTTCTGCATGTATCTGAACTCCCCCACAAGAGCAGTACTCCGTGTTACCTTCAGGAAAAAAGTACACTTACATATGCATCATACACACCCACAAGATACAAACGCTCGTAATACACTTACACAGCTACATAGTAGCTAATTCTAGATGTTGATGATTTTATTACTCAGTGTAGATGACTTTATAATTTAGAAGCAAATTGGAGGTTTGGCCAATGCTCTTGACTCTTGTAGCACATTCTTATTATCAAGGAAATCACTGAATATTTCTTCTCAATTGTTTATCTCTAACTTAGATTCTGTCTCTTTTCTCTGTTTACAATGTTTGCTAACGTATGGAGCTTAATGCTAGCATTATCATGACGCCACACACAAACTCTGTTACTTTAAAACAATTTTTCTGGAGAAATCAATAATGGTTGTATGGTTCATGATCTGCATGCCTGTAATTCTAATAAAAATGCAAAATTGTGCGAAGAATGGAAACAAGTCCTCGATTCTTCCTTGAGCACTTCCAACTGAATCCTTAATTAATGTTCCTGGAATTACTAAATTGTTAATAGCATATATATATATATATATATATATATATATATATATATATATATATATATATATAGTATACATGTATACATAGAAAGATAACAGCGTCAACTTATACAAAAATAAAAGCAAAACAACAATGAACAGAAAAACTTGGTTAACATTTTATTTTTACTTAGGAATACATTATTCCCTGTTTAAGCAGATTGGTCTTCACTTAAAAGAACTGTTGTTAAGGAGCCATGTGAGTCATCATATTTAGTTAGAGATCTCCAAAGCTAATGCAATAGTTAAAGCTTCAGATAATTTAGAAAGGACAATTGAAGCTTGCACACTTTGAAATTGCCTTGAACTCTGAATATCATCTTCGCTCCCAGAGGCTGCCTTATTGTAGTCTAGTAGAGTGGCATGTTTTAAAGGCTTTAGGGAGAAATACTCTGACATATTGCTGAGAAGTACTGACATCTTGCTATCAGTAATTGTGTTTTGCAATATTCTCTGAAAGTGCCTTTATAATGTACAAGCTGGAAATGACACTCACCAAAGTCCACCCTAGAGCTTAGAGTAGAATAGAGGATGTTGGTCTGGGGTATATGTTTGTCAATTAAATAGATAAAAGCCATCTTTTTGTTACTGAGTTTCACAACAACAGTCCTCAAACTGAGAATGTTGGGGGATATTCCAGAAATTTACGATGACGGGAAAGACATGGCTTCTTTGTGATGCCATCAGCTCACACATGTGGCAGCTCTCAGTACACTGTTTCTGTTCAAGTTACAAGAACAAGCCAGGACAGGTTGATAGGTCATTGTGCTTTAATACTTCTGTGTACATATTCTTGGTAATTTTCTTTCCTTTTCCATCTCTTTTCCTATTGTTTCATTTGTGGTACTTATCAGATTCGTAACTATTAACTAACCTCTTAACTATATGATTCATATCCCTAATAATTCCTTTTCTATCCTCAGTCATTCTTTGTATGAATCCAGTATTAGGGCCCATTTTGATCAGGATTTAGCTGAAGCATAAATATTAATGGCACTTACTTTTGCTTTGGTACCAGTTCCTTATAATTAATCACAGTGGTCTAAGTGACCCTTTAGGTAGCAATCACGAAAATTAGTCAGAGTGATGAAAGTTTGAAATCTGTTGTCATTACATATTTATAGAGCAGCGGTCTAATTTCTTCCATGAAACAACTCATATAAAACCTTTCCGTTCACTACCATGTTAGTTAAAGTTTTTCAAAACTGAAGCTTAATAAAGACTTAGGTAAGAGAAGACCTTTTTTTTGTTGGAATTGCCTGTTTTGATTAAATTCAACTGATCATGAAAACAGAAAAATTATGTCTATTAACGGGTACATATGGTATGTGCAATTTAAATCAGGTTAAATATATCTTTCTTCTCATTCAGGACTTACAAGTGTAAAAATACAAAAGTCTTCTAGCGTTTTGAAATATACAGTATATCTTTTTCTCTGGTCACTGTACTATATGATAGCTTTGTTGAACTTCTTGCTCCTGTGTCACTACCATGAATCAATTTTATTCCTTGGTGCCCCTGCCTGTACTCTCTTTCCATCTCATAATTGTCTAACTTCTAAAGATATTGCAAGATAAATTTGCATCTATGCTTGTGCTCAGACTCTTTAGTGCTGCTGACCTTGATATTATCTTGTTCATCTACTAGAACTGAGCAATTTTGGTAAGGAACACCCAAGCACTGCAAAGCTACTTCATAACCCAATGGTCGTATTCTTGGCTGAAAACAGGTCATTGTAAGAAGTCATTTTCCCTTTCTTTGGTAACTGATTTCTGAAGTCTTTCAAATAACAGTCCTTCTTGCCCTTTTTCTCTACATTTGGACCAGATGGTAAGACATTTCTCACTCCTTGGCAATCAGAGTTTGAAGCCATGCAAGCCCCTGACCATGCACAGGAAACTCACCAAATTCTGCTGTCTACAAAATAAAGATTCTGAAGTACCTTTCTCTTACTCTTACAAGTTATTAATACTTACTTTAAGATTTTCTCTGCTCTCCAAGTGGAATTCAACTCAACTAATAAAAGATTATACCTTCTTAATATGTGTGTCTGTGTGGCATTATCAATTCATCAGCAAACCATAATTTCAGATGAGGTTTCACTGTATGCTCACAGTATGACCAGAAGTGGTTGAACTAATGAATCATATGGAAGTGAATGAAAAATAGGTGTAACATACAAAATTTAGGTGTTTGTTTTTGGAGTGCCAACTAGAAAAACATTAGTTTCAGGAAGTTTTTAGAGTTTCATTTGAATTTTCTTATCTGGTTAAGTATTTGTCCAATCAGTATTGCTGCCTCCTTACCTGGAGAAACAGTGACTTGCCAGGACAGCAGCCAGTTCACCTAGGCTGGCTTGAAGACTCCAGTCCTGTTATGGTCATTGTATGGACTCTAACACTAACTCCCAGCCATGTTTCTTGCCTTGAATGGTGCATATTAAACCTCATGAGCACAGCGGGCAGAAATCTGTAAGTGCTTTCTTTCTCTTTCTCTCTTTTGAAACTATTAGAAGCTTGTAAATTGAAGTTTTCAGTTCTTTATGAAGCTTACTTGACCTCAACTTGACTCATCATCTGGCCTTTAGTTAAGTAGGGAAAAGGCAGTGTGGTCTTTGTAGTATGTTTACTATTGATACATATCTTAAGGTCTTTCCTTCCCCTTCTTTTACCTAGCTTATTTTAGTTTAAAATTCATTACCTTTCTCTTAAATGTTAGCATCTTAGGCTCAATATTTCAAAGGTAATTTTAATAGCCATGTTTTTATCTATATGAGGACATATATATGTTCATATATATTTGATCTTGAATATGAACTGAAGATCAAAAAGACCATGTATGCAATCTGTGGCATAAATTTATACAATATCAGTGCCAAGAAAATATATGATAAACTATTTCACTCCTATTGAGTATGGTAAGTTTCATTTGGAGAAAATACTACTTAGGTTATCTGTATGCATTGAAGTGTTTTCTTTTTAAAAATCAATTTTATTGGTAGAATCTAACTATACACAATAGTCACATTCATTGTGGAAAAATTTGTACCCATACATGATATAGCTTGATTAATTTTCTTCCAATTCCCCTCCTTGTCCTTCAGCCCTTCTTCCTTTATTTCTAAAGATGTATTGCTATTTGTTTTACTTTATTTTATTTTAAAGAGTAAAAACAAAAACAAATAACAGAAACAAAGCCAGCAATAGGACATTATATAGCAGTGCATAGATTACAGATTTTCAAAACGAGAATAGCTAATTAACAATGGTTATTATATTATGTATTTTTATCCTCAGATCTATTGCTCAGATTAACATAAATAGCTATGCAAGATTGAGCAAATGATTATTAGCACTTCCTTCCAAGCAACTTAATGATTTATATTTTCTTATCTTTTTTTCTTTTTTTAGTTTATTTTATAGAGAGTATAATGGTAATTGATGATATTAGTAATTGTACACATTTAGAAGACCAAAATGAAAGGTATTTAATCATGGCTTTTGTATTATACATGACTGTTCACAGTGTAGTTTCTTGGACTGCAGACATCAGCATACAAAGTTAGTCAATGTGAAAATGGAACTATTAACTGATATTTTCAGAAAAACTGATGGAAATCATTATTACAATTTTCACAGTCATCCTGTATACATACTTGAATGATTTTTCTCCTTTCTTTTTTCCTATGTTTTCTCCCTTCTTTCATTTTCATTTTTTAATCCTTAAGCTCAGTTTCTTTCAGATTTTATCTATTCTTCCAGGTTCTTACACTAGGGAGACAATACAATATTTACATGTGTCTGAATTATTTCATTTATGAGTATAGCATCTAGTTGCATTCACTTACCTATAAAGACCTCAAGACTCTCTTTCTCTATAATTGAGTAATATTCATTTTATAAAATTACCACTTTTTTTCATCCATTCCTCAAGTGTTAATTATTTTGGTTGTTTCTAAGAGTTGGTTGTAACAAATTGAGCTGCTAATAAAATTATTGCACAAATATCACTATGATATGATGTTTTCAGTTCTTTTGGGAAAATACCCAGAAGAACAATAGCTAAGTTGAATGGGATTTCCAGTCTTACTTTGTTGAGGAGTCTCCACATTGATTTCCATAGTGGCTTTAGTAGTCTACATTCTCACCAGCAGTAAAGAAGGGTTTCTTTTTCTAAACAGCCTCTCCAGTATTTGATATTAGTTGATTTATTTATGATAACCATTCTTTCCAGGGTGAGATGGTATCTCAATGTTGTTTTAATTTGTATTTCTTGAGTGACCAGTGCTGTGGAACAGTGTTTCATGTATTTATTTGCCACTTAAGTTTTACCTCTGAGGAGTGTGTATTTGTCTGAGATGGTCTTTTATGTACTGGGTCTTTGAATTTTGGGTTCATTTTTTTTTCCTTTGGTTCTTTACATAGTTTAGAAGAAGATCTTTGTCTGAGCGATTATTGGTTAAGATTTTTTTTTCCAATTTCTGTGTTGTATGTTCATTCTGTTGGTGTTTTGACATACAGAAACTTCTCAATAGGATGAGATCCTAATTGTTGATTCTTTCCAGCAGTTCCCATGCAGTATGGATTGTGTTCATAAATACTCCATGTACCCCTACGTTTTCAAGATTTCCACCTACTTTCTCTCCCAGGAGATTTAGTGTTTCTGCTTTAATGTTTAGATCTTTGATCCATTTTGACTTTAGTTTAGTGCATGGTGATACACCTAGGTCTAGTTGTAGTTTTTGGCCTGTGAGCACCAGTTTTCCAGCACTATTTATTAAAGAAGCTATCTTTCTTCCAGGGAACACATTTAGCCCCTTTGTCAAAGATAAGATGGCTGAGTGTATTTGTAGTTGTATGTGCGTCTTCAAATCTGTTGCATTGATCCTCAGATCTGTTTTTGTTGTTATTTTGGGGTTTCTTTTTCTTTTCGTTTCTTTTCTTTTTTTTTTTGCCAGTATCATACTGATTTTACCAAGGTAGCTTTGTGGTATAATTTTGATTCAGGAATTGTATTGCTTGGCTTCCAAACAAATTTCAGGAATGTTTTATCTAGATCTTGAGGTATGGTGATGGTATTTTGATAGAGATTGCACTGAAACTATGTAACAGGTTTTGGAATATGGCCATTTTTACAATGTTAGCTTTTCCTATCCAGGAGCAAAGAATATTTTTCTATTTTATAAAATCCTCTTCGAGATTTTTTTTTCAGGGTACTGTAATTTTCAGTATCTAGATGTTTACTTCCTTTATTAGGTTAATTCTGTAAGTATTTCACTATTTTGGATATTATTGTGAAGGATATTGCTTCATCTAATTTCTCTCACAGTGAGTTTCTTATCTGCATATAGGAATGCTCTTGAGTTTGGATGTTGATAGGTATCTTGTTATGTTACTGAATTAGTTTATTAATTCAAGGAGATTCTTGGTGGGACTTTTTTGGGCCTCCAAGTAGAAAATCATGCCATCTGCAAATAATGATAGTTCAACTTTTTCTTTAACAATTCTTATTCCTTTTATTTCTCCCTTGTCTAATGGCTCTTGTTAATGATTCTGGAATTATATTGAATCGGAGTGAGCGGTGATAGTAGATATTCTTGTCAAATACCATATTTGACACTAAAACCTTTCAGTTTTTCTCCATTTAGATTGATGTTGGCTGTTGGTTTGTCATAGATGGCTTTTACAGATTGAGATAGAGGCCATCTATCCCAGTTTTCTGTAATTTGATCATGAATGAATGTAGGACTTTGTCAAATGCCTTTTCTGGGTCTATTATCATGTGATTTTTGGTTTTGGCTCTACTGACATAATATATTACATTCATAGATTTGCATATGTTGAGCCATCCTTGAATCCCTGGAATGAATCTTAGCTGGTTGTGGTGAATAACCTTCTTGAGGATTTTCTATATTATGCTTGCTAGTATTTTATTGCAGATTTTTGCATCTATGATCTGAGGAAGACTGGTCTGTAACTGTCTTTTTTGGTTCAATCTTTCTCTGGATTTGATATCAGTATAAAACTTGGTTGTGATCCAGTTTGGCAGTTCAGACGACAGGAGCAGACATTATAGCTATAAAAGAAAGCAGACTGTACTTTGGGGATTTGTATTTAAATTAGTTCCCCTGATTTCTGTCAGGTCATCTTCCCTTGATGTACCTGGAGTCTTCCAGGCAAGCTAATTGAGCCAGGTTACTTTTCACGAATTCCATGCCATGGGAATCCTCACCTTAGGTCTTAGTCTCAGCCTGAGCCCTGCTAGCTCAGGAGTAAACTCATTGGGCTTAGTTCTGCCAAACTGGATCACAACCAGTTAGGCCTGGCTAGAGTGTGGCTACTAGGCTCAGTGGTTGCTTCTGAGTGGGTGCACTGCTAAAGTGGACCAGTGGCAGCAGCTGGGCCCCACTGGCTGGGTTCTTCACTGGGGCTGCTTCTGGCTGCACACCCTAGCCAAGCAGACTAGTGATAGAAGGGCCCCACTGACTGGCTGCTAGCTGGTGGCTGGCTCCAACAACATACCCTGCTGAAATCAAGATGTGTTCTTATTTTGTGTTTATGTGTCCCTCCTTTTTTTTTTTTTTCTTTCTGAATGTCTCTCTCCCACTTGCAAAGCTTCATATATTTTTGGGAGCTGTACTCCCACAGTTGAAACTGTATTTCAGAATATACAGACAATTTGCATATATTAAGTAGTGTGCCTGGGACCAAATCTAGCATTACAAATATAACAGAGCCAAAAGATATTAGTTATCCTTTTACAAGTATGCTGAAGAGAGTTAAAGACTGATTACTGTCACATAACCAGTGATATAATCATATTAACATAATGGTAAAATATCCATAGAAATGTCTGGACATCTACTTTGGAAGAACTTCCTTGACTGGCAATATTCCACATGTGTTGCACATCAGTAAGCCAAGAGGATGACACTCCTTGTGTCCACAGAAAGATACTGAAAGCATAGAGTTTGAGACTATCTTCATCTTACCTGTGTGTACCTTTTCCTTGGCTAATTCTGAGTTGCATCCTCTCTGTTGTAACAAAGCTAGAGTCACCAGTATAGCTGTTTTCTAAGTTGTGTGAATCTTCTAATGAGGTATCAAACTTCAAGCATAGTGAGAACTGTAGAATTAGTCTCCAGTTGGTCATAGGTCAGGGTGGCTCTAGGAACATTTATCTTGTGTCTAATATGTAATGTAAGGGTAGTATTGTAGATAAATGACCTTAGTCAAGCTTGGCACAACTGTATGTAATCAGTGTCAGAAGTCATCAAACTGCTGCTGAATACAAAGCATATCTTTGTAACGATCTCAGCTCAGTCCATTATGAGCCTGTCATCCTTTGTAGGATGCCCATGTCCCCTATTCAGAGTATCTGAGTACTTCTGAGTCCTAAAAAGCACAAGAAACTTAGAGAATAGTCTTGAGCTAATCTTTCCATCTGCCACCACTTCTGTCTGGCAGGTCATTATTCTACATCTTCTTAAAGAATATGTAGGCACTGGTGGCTATTAGTTGCTTCCTCAATTTCCAGGGTGGGTTTCTCTGATTATACCCTGGGATCTTCTCAGGACCAAAAAATTGTCATCTAGTTTCGCTGGAAGTCATTGATTGGCTGCCTTCTCACATGACAGTTCCTGGCAGAAAATACTTTTTTGCTGGAGAGATTTGTTTTGCTCCTCTTCCCAGTGAAAACCTTCACTAAATTATGTTATGAAGTGTGATAAAAAGTTGGAGAATGTTAACTTTTCAAAAACCATAGTAAAAGTCCATTCATCTTCTCCAGAATAACTCCCCAGCTCACTTCAAATACATGCCTGATTTCTGACCACTGTGTGAAGCAGTTCTGGAAATTCTCTTTCATGAGTTTCTCTGGTGACACTGTGCTGACTTCCTAAATGTCCTGACATGATTCAAAACTTTGAAAGAAACTTAATGGTTATTTTTCATAGTGCCGGTTCTGAAGAATAAAACAGATGAGAATATGCCATGATCATTTAACAAGCCGCTTTTCTGTTTCTGGCACCAGGCAGCAGCAATTACCATACTTTCATCATACTTTGAATAGATCCTCACGAAGGAGGACTTGTAGGATAGCTTTACACAGTGATGATGAGATAAGTATGTTGGAAGCAAAAGCGCTAGTTTTTTGGGAGACTAATGTTAATGGAGTAAACATTTCACCATAATATTTTAAAAATGTGTACATTACATGTGTGATTTGATCACAGACTGCAGATGCAGGAATATGACATTCCACTGCTTTCAGTCAGTTCTGAGTCACACTCATGGCTTAAGCAATTCTAGGATTTTGTGTATTTCTTTATTTCAGTGTATCACAATTCAATCTCTTTTTCATCCAGTGCTACCAGATTTCATTACATCTTAAAATTTCCATGCCCTATGCTAAAATCACTGCATGTTAATCTCAGATTCCATTTATGAGGAAATGCTACCCACAGTAGTTGTTATAAGGATTGGCCAGACAAACAAGAGGTAGAACTCACGATCTTATCCACCTGCTTTCTAACAGTTGGTTCCCACCAATTGGATTAGATGGCTGTAGTACACACACACACACACACACACACACACACACACACACACACACACCAATAAAGGGCCAAGTACAGCAGCACATATCCACAAATGCACTTCTCTGAGAGGCCGTCATGAAGATTACAAGTTAAGGGCTAGCCTAAGCATCACCGACTTAGTGAGACCCCGTACCAAAATTTGTTTTAAAAAAAGGAGCTGGGCTGTTGCTCAGTGTGAAGTTCGTGGCTTCAATCCCAATGCCCACACATTCCTACACACACACACACACACGCACACTGGTAAAAATTTTAATGGTAGTAAACTGGATTATTGTATGATCTAGCAAGGATGAAGCTTCTTCACATTGAGAGGTCTGGGGTAACTACTAGCATGGAAATCACTTAAGTCAACTGGCTGCTGCTAAGTGTAATTGATGTCCTGAAGGAAGATAAAGGATAGGAGTGATTAAATGGTAATTAGAAATCAAGTGTGACTATGGAAGGGCTTTCTTGTTAGCACAGCATGTCCTAATTGAGCCAGTGAGCAGCTCAATTTCAGGCAGTGCAAACACTTCACCATTAAGGCACTAGAGCTTCATAGGTTCAACAGGGAACCAAAGCAGTTCTTCTACTTAAAACAAAGACTGTGACTGAAAATAAAATGGCTTAGTTATGTGATGGAGACTTGGAGGTGTTATATATCAAAATGCCTTATACGCACAGGTTCTTCTGGACCATGTGTTCATATAGAAGCAGCTGACTCTTCTCCATTAAAGGCTGGCAGACATTCTGCTTGTGAGAATAAATAAGTCTATCCCATGTAGAGATATGTAGGTCTTATCATCATCAATTTCATCTACTTTATTTCTAGGCTGTGAGGCCAACAATAAAGATTAAATCACAATATGACTTGGTGGGAAAAGCATTTAATCAGTTAAGGGGTTAAATGTAGTATCACCTAAGAAGTCGGAGATAATGTCCCTCTTTTTATTTTTCTTTCTTTTTTACTTGGTTGTCTTGCTATGCTTGAACTCATAGTGATCCTCCTGTTTCAGCCTCCCCAGCATTGGGATTATAGGCATGTGCCAACACACCTGGCCTTGGTAGTCACCTTGGCTTGTGGCTGGCACTGCATGCAGTACCATGGGTTGAACCCTTGAGCTTGTCAGACAAATATTCAGATCACTAAGTTATCTCCCAATTTCCTTATATATAAGTACTCTGAGGGATCTATCTCCTCTTATATTCAGTAAGTTCTGGTTTCCCATGGTCCTTTTTCGTAACCGAGTTCCATCTTATCATTTAAACCAGCTATATGACAAAATGAAAATCCCTGTTACAAAGATACCATTTATAACACATGTTCTCAACTAAATAAATGAGTACTTGAATTTAAACATCTCCTCCATGTCCTATAAAAACAGAAGTACTTCTCATACATTTCAATGGCTTCTTGACCATATTTCTATTGTTAAGAGTTATTCCATTCCCATTATCTACAGATCTGGCGCCTCTGCTGCAGGAGGATATTTTGAAAAGGGGAGAATGTTTGATACTTCTTTATCTATGTAGAAGTAGCTCAGTTTCTGTCTTTCAACTAAAATATTGAAAACTCAGTGGTCGTTTGTAATTCTGAGGCTATTAGAACTAGAGAATTTGGGGCCCCGGGGGGATAGCTTAGTGGCATAAGCGTCTGCCCAGCAAGCACAAGGTCCAGAGTTCAATTCCCAGGACCATCAAAAGCAAACATACAAGGAACTAAAGAAATATTAACACATCTTTTGAATTTCATCATTAACTCATCTTTCCTTAATAGGGTTTTTTTTCAAATAAATAAGCGAATATATGTGTAAAGAAATTGCATGCCCTCTTACTCAGTGTTACTAAATTCCGTAGAAATGGTGGAATGCCTCTCTCTATAGGGAAGGTATCTAGCTAGCCACCAGAATTGACATGATCACATTGAATTATAAATCTAAACAGAATTTTCTATTAGACATAAGTCAAGTTAGTATCTTTGGAGACAATTTTTCCTTGAATCACCAAAAATTATATGAAATTTGAAAAAATGCACCATCTTAACCAATGTAATTTTATTTATATCTGTCATTGCATAATGGTGGCATGTTGTCAAAATCTGGCACTAAAGAACAAGGCCGTTGTCTCCTTGAAGCACATGGGCTCAAAGCTGCCGATTTAAGATTTAGTCGCTTAAAACTAGGTGATAGTAGTATCCATAAGTGACCTGGATCCAGCTAGCTTAGAAGCACTTAACCACATTTTACTGGCGCCAAAGTCAGAAGACCCAGCAGCACAACCAAATTCCAGCTTTCAAGAAGGGTGGTGAAGCTTCACAGTGCTCAGCTCCAAGTGACAGATGCAAGCAAATTCTTGGAAGCTGTGCTGAAAGGGAGTTATAATGAGCTGCCTGCATGGTGAAGAAAACAGGCGGCACTATGGCAGGACATTTATGAGAAATATGCATTCAACTGGAGCTGTTTACACGTCAGAAAAATATATTTTTGTGCTAAATCCAATCTGTGATGTTTCAATGAGAACATGTGGCATTCAGTAATCCTCTATCAGAGCTGATCTCCCTGCTCACAGAAAGAGTGATACCAAAGGAGGAGGGATTACGGTTTCCATTTTATTTCATTCTGAATGTTATCTTTGGAGGATTAAGGGTGACTGATGTTGATACACTGAAACAACTGCGTTTAGCCAAGTAATTCTTAAGAAAGAATTGCCAGTTATATCCAGCTATGCACCTGAGTACTGAAAAATACTGGTAAAACTGAGCCTTGAGTTTAGAAACGCTCATTTTGATAGAATATATATATATATATATATATATATATATATATATATATATATATATATATGTATTTCAATCAAACAGGAAAGAGGAGAACCAGGTGAAGTCACTGGTAAATGTCATGTGTGAAATGTCAAATTCTCATTTTCATGAGTTTGGCTCTTGGAAATGAAATTTAAAGAGCCAGAAATACGATACTGCACACCACACATCTGTGTTTCCCCCAAGTCCATCCACTAACATCCTAAGCCGCAGGGTGACAGTGTTCGGAAGCTGGTTTTGAAGCTGTGATTAGGTCCCCAGAAATAGAGTAGTGCTTGTATCAGTTAGCTTTCCAGTGGCTGGGACAAAACACACCAACAAGAGTTCAAAGCAGGAAGTGTTTCTTCTGGTTCATATTTCACAGATTTAATTCCATGGATAGCGAGCTGTAAGGCAGAGAGAGATGAGGCAAAAGTGGATGACAGAGGACTCCTCATTTTGTGGGAGGTGGGAAGGAAGGAGAAGGGAGCGACTGCAGAAACGCGCTCTGAGAGGCCTGGTCCATTCCCCAGTCCCACACTCATGACCCACACAACACATCCTAATTTTTTCCTAGGCATCTATAAATCAAATAAAGTTGATACTCATGATTAGACATCACAATTTCCTTATAGATAAGTACTCTGGGGGGGGGGGTCTATCTTCTGTGCCACTCAGCAAGAGCGCAATAACGAAATAACGACATGCTATCTATGAAGATGTTGACCTTCCCTAGATGGTGAATGTCGTAGGATCTATATATTGAACTTTTTAACCCCCAAGAAAGTATAGTTATATTATTTATGTTTATATTTTTTTTTTTTTTTTTTTTTTTTTTTTTTTTTTTTTTTTTTTTTTTTTTTTTTTTTTTTTTTTTTTTTTTTTTTTTTTTTTTTTTTTTTTTTTTTTTTTTTTTTTTTTTTTTTTTTTTTTTTTTTTTTTTTTTTTTTTTTTTTTTTTTTTTTTTTTTT
>PVJA010003836.1:0-28898 GCA_004027025.1 Myocastor coypus | reverse complement strand
ATGTTTATATTATTAATGATGTTATAAAAGCCATTCTTGAGTGGACTAAGATATATACTCTGGAGCTTTTTCTATTAGTAAACATGTACACATTTCACTAAAATAGCCTTAAAATTCCTAGTGTACTACTTTGTAGTCCTAATGAATTTAATATGGCTTTGGTGGAGAAAGTTTCAACCCAGTAAAAGTGTCAACACAGAGGACCACTCCACATGAGATCCATGATTGAGAAAAATATAATCAAAGTGTTTATGTCCTTACAACCTAACAAATTTTCTAAGAAATGTTAGAAACATTCTTTTGTGAATGTCTGTGGAATTGAACTTTATATAAGCATGAAAAGTTGTTGTGGTTACAGATTACAAATTATTCTAGGCAGAAAAAAATGGAACGTCTTGGTGTAAATATTTCTTATTGAATGCTTGAAGAATGACACTTTGTGCATTGCTTTACTTCTAACACTGAGTGCATTCCCTTTTATTTAAACAGCCACTTGTGATTTTTTACACAGAAGTATTGTTTTTCTAGCCCACAGGAGGGTAAGTCATTAGCAACAAACCCATTTTGATGTGACCTCAATTCTGCATTGACAGATCTGCTCAGTAAGGCATCATGATATGACTCAAGAATTCCACTGAATAACATATTGTCTATTAAGTTGATGCACTGGTTGGATGACTTGATACCAGTAATAAAAGATCTTACTTAAAGAATTGATATATTATTTTTATCAGATCACGACAATTGGATAATCTATCATGTTTCCATTTTTATCTTGCTAGGATGCTCAAAACTAAATTTAATTCTCAATCAATGTAACTACTTTGGCATATATTGATATATTTTCCTCATTTTCTTTGACATATTTTTGTTTTTGCTCTCTAGTCTAATATTAGTACAGTGTACTTGAACAAACCAATACATATAAAATATATACAAAGGTAGGTAGTTGTCATATAGAGCAAGAATTTGTCATTATAAAGACAATAAATCAAATAAACTGCATAAAACTTGTGTTGTATAAATAAATAAGACCCACAGAAACTCACACTGAGCAAAGAGGAAGCAATGACCTTCCTACTGCACTGCTCCACTCTGCCACCATGGCAAAATAGCACATTTTAGAGCCCTAAATGTAGTCATCAGCATATTATGCTGTTTCTCTTTTAATTTCTGAAGAAAATTAAATAAAAATTTATATCATCTTAAGAACATTTCGTGTCAAAGACAGAGAGAATATTTTTAAACAAACAGTAGAGTTAAAATACTACTTAGAATTAATTTTTTCTAATATTTCATTTTTATAATATTTAAATAGATGTGTATGAATTTGTTTCTATCATAAATATTGATATTACATTATGATATAATACACAATATTTACACTTACTTAAGTTCTTATTTAGGTGATATTTTAATAAAGGAATAATATTCTATATTATTTCACTTATTTTAACAGAAAATAGTGGCACTCCTGCCAGGATACTTTAGTTTCCTGTTGGAGAACCTTGGGTCACTATGGCTTTGTCTTTGAAGGAAATCGTGCGATGTTATTTACTTCTGGTTCTTAGCTTCATTTCTGAATGTTGAGCTAAGTGCTTTTGCCCTGAGACTCCCTTCTTTATAAATTGTATTTCCTTATACTGACAAGAAGCTGACTAATTCACTGCCTATTTTGAAATATTTTGTTTCTAGAAATTAAAAGACTGCAAGAGAAAGATCATTAGATACACTCATATCATTTGCTTTTTGAATAAGATCATGCAGTTCAGCCTTGTGTTATCCAAAGTGTAAAAAAGCTTTCCTGATGTTATATTCCATCATCATAAAGAATTTTGGGGCCCGGTGGGATGGCTCAGTGGTCTACAGCCCCTGTTTTTGGGAAAGCTTGGGCGGCTTCAAGGACCGCGGTTCGATCCCTGGTACCACATGCTACGCCAGCTGGGGCGGGCTGAGCCGGCCATAACATTTAAAAAAAAAAAAAGAGAGAATTTTGGAGGGCCCGCCAGATAGCTCAGTGGACTAAATCGCCTGCTTAGGTAGAACACAGCAGCTTGTATTTGATCCTCTGCCTCTGGGGTGCACTGAGATGGCAATTGAGGCTGGGCATGATGCGCACCTGTAATTCCAGTGCTGGGGAGGTGAAAGGAGGAGAAGCACTACGAGTTGGATCTATGTAGTGAAACCCTGTAGACCCTGTACTAAATACATAAAAAATAATTTTGATAAGCACGAACACCAGGAATTGCTCTATTGGCATCTCAGAACCTTCCATGAAAAATGGAACAACAAAGCAGAGCATGAGAGCTTTTAGGTACGTTTGATAGAGGCTCTCAGTTCATGGATTTCAGATACTGAACTCTGTCCCTGTAGAAGTCAGATGACACCTCACTACCATTTGTCTAAGAAAATTCACAGAAAATGTAGCAGCAGCAGCACAAAGATTTTGAAATTATGCTATTGGTTTTGATTCAACTATTTAATATGATAGTATAAACTTATTCTGTCTTATGTATGAAATATTTGAAATGTAGTTTTTCATCAGTAAGCACCCATTTTTTAAAAATTACTTTATTCTTATGAGAGTAAACATTAAATTTAAACTCTTAAAGGGAAAATTTTGATGATTTGAATATTTATGCTTGCCTCTCCACTTCATATGTTGAAACTCTGTCCTAGATGTGATGCTTCTAAAAACTAGGGCTTTGGGAGGTGTTTACCTCAGGAGGGCAGAGCTTTCCTGAATAGAAGTCGCGCCCACTCATGCATTCTTCCACATGGACCCATACAAAATACCTTCTATGGCTTGCATGACTTGACTAGACACTGAATCTGTGAGTCTTTGTTTGTGAACTTTCTAGTCTCGAGGACTGTGAAGAATACATTTATATTGTTTATAAGTTACCCAGTGTTAGATTATTTTATTATAGTAGCCCGAATGGACTAAGACATCAAGAATAGACAGTTTGTACATAAAACGAAATGCAATGTTTCATATACAGTAAAACTGGACTGTGAGAATATTTTATTCCAGAAACATCCTTGTAAATAGAAACAGCTGGTTTGTTTATGATATCAAAATATTCAGATGTAATGCTGTAAAATAATAAAAAATCACAAAGAAAATGCAACAATGTAGAGAAAGAAGAAAATTAATTTGAACTTACTTTTTGAAAACTTTTGTGGCTGGTGGGACAAGAGAAGGGAAAGTTGTGTAGGACAATTTTTACTATCACTAACACAATCACTGCGTAATACTTTTCTTTTCATGCAACTTTAATAAGGAACCTATCCAATGACATTTGCTTTTGCCCCCTTTTAAGAATTTCATAGAGCTTGCCAAATAGCTCAGTGGATTTAAGCACCTGCAAGCAGGCTCAGAGTCTAGTGGTTCAATCCCTTTGCCTACTGTGCCAGCCCCATCCCTGGGGTGCGTGGAGAGGACAATTGAGACTGGGTATGGTGGCACACACCATAATCCTGGCTCTTGGGAGGCTATAAACAGACTACTCACTATGAGTCTCATCTAGCAGTGAAACCTGGAACACCCTGTAGACCTTTCCCTAACACACACACACACACACATACACACACACACAGTCTCTCTCTCTCTCTCTCTCTCTCTCTCTCTCTCTCTCTCTCTCAAAGAGAATTTCAAGCAACTGTGACATCACCTTGCCATGGAAGGATCCATAGATTGATCACCTTACTACATTCATACACAGGTGCTGCATTTGCACACAGCTTTCACTCTTCCCCACATTTCACACATCTGCGTAATTGCCTCTGAACCGAGGGATTCTGCTACAGTTTTCTTCTCCTGCTCTGCTGAGGTTGCTTCTATAACTTGTTGCTATTGGGAAATGACTACACACAATCCTGCAGTGGGAGAGCCAGGTCCATCAACTTAGTTGTGGTCATGGGACTTTTTGGGGTCATGGACTTCTCGCACTGTAAGAGCTCGTATAGCAAGTGAAAACTTATTGAAGACGTTTGCTTATCTTGTAGAACATTTGCAGAACAAAGTTATTCATAATTTCTTTTACTGAATTTATCTTTTTTTTCTGTGCCATGTTCTCCACATGTTTGTTAATGTTTTGGGGACTTCTGGTTATTTTATGTTCATAGGAATTTTAAAGAATGTTTTTAAATCTTTATTTTATTTGGTACAAGGTCTCACTAAGCAGCTCAAACTTGCAGTGATCCTCCTGTCTCAGCCTTCCCAGATGGATTGCATGCCCGGTGTCAGTGGCCTGCTTGGGGAACCTGGGGATCGAACCCAGGTCCTTGTGCTTGCCAGGCAGGTGCTTACACTGCTGAGCTATCTCCCTGGTCCCATTCATAGGAATTTTTAGAGGGAGACTGAGCATAGGAAATGACCTCTCAGACAACATACAGGCTAACTACTAAAGCTTTGTGAAGCTGGAATTACTGCTCACTAACAGCAGACTGAAGTCACAGAATCTGCTACCTTAGCCCAACTTTATATAAATGCACAAAACAAAAAAGACTTTGGACTCAAACAAATAAGGTGTACAATGTAGGGTCGTGTCATAATATCGGACTGAAAATGTATCTGGAATGGCTTAATGTCTACATATTTTTCTTGAGATGAAATTATCAGACCATTATGGATATAGCATTTATTTGCTAGAATTTGTGATAAAAACAACACTAAACAAGTACAAAATGAGAAATGAAAAAAATTTAGCTTTTCTTCATGAACTCACAATAACAAAAGTGTGGCCAACCATATAGACTGAACCATATAAAAATCCTGTTTAATAGTAAATATTAAACTAGAGATATACCTTGCTTTTGAGTAGGTGTCCCTAAACTATGCAGAGTTGGAAAGAACCAGAGAGAGAGAGAGAGAGACAGACAGACAGACAGACAAACAGACAGACAGAGACAGAGAGACAGGGAGAGACAGGGAGACAGAAAGACAGACACACACACACACACACACAGAGAGAGAGAGAGAGAGAGAGAGAGAGAGAGAGAGAGAGAGAGAGAGAGAAATAGTCTCAGTATCATCTTAAAATTAAGCCATTCTATGAAATTTTGGTCCTTTTGAAACAAAACTTCAATATATAATTGAGGATGACCTGAATGCACTTTGCAGCACAGGCTGGCCCTGGACTTGCAACAGTCCTCATGCCCTGGTCTCCCAAGTGCTGGGATTATAGACATGTGCCAGCCCAAGCAGCCTTCATTATGATTTTGCATGATCTCCTGTCAGGGAAATATGTATGCATTTTATTCTTATACCACATGTGAGTCAATAAAATGTACAACATTAAACCATGTTGCTTGGTGTAGTGGCCTCTGATGACTCAGGGACTTCATCCAATTTATACTATGCACTGGTCTTGGTGGTATAGAAGTAACAAGCTTTATCATATACCTCCTTGGATGCATATGAAATTTATAAACAAGAAACTAAAATATAAGCTTTATTTGAAACAAATTTTTCTCTTGTGAGAATTATACTTTTCTTTTTCATTACTTTCTTTTCTTTCCTTTTGTTTTGCAAGTAGAATGGCCTTTGAATCTCTTTATCAGATAAAATGTAGGTGTAGTTTAAAAGGAAACAAATTATAAGAAAAGAAGATTTGACGTTAATCTTTTAGGGATAGATGGAATGTGACTAATAAAGAAAAAGGATAAAGTCCTTTTCCTAGTCACTCAAATGTGTAAGATTCCCAGGAAAGTATTTCAGTAAAGATTTGAGCCTGATACTGTAGGGAAAAAGTATATTGTTTGGTGTGTTCTTTAGAGAATGATGGACATATTCAATCTGGTATTTAGCAGCATGTAATTGTGCATTTAGCTTCACTATATAAAGTCTCATTTACAACTGAGTGACTTTAAACTGCTTTTGTGCTTTTGAAAAGTTAAACTAGAATGAGTGAGAACATAATTATTTTAAATTATTGAATAGGATATACTATATATATATATATATATATATATATATATATAATATTTAGGGAAGTGTCTACAGGGTGGTTAGTGTCTCACTACTAGATTGGACACGTAGTGATCCACCCATTTAAAGCACTCCAAGATCTAGGATTACAGACATATGCCACCACACCCAGTTTCAAATGCAGTCTCAGCACACCCCTGGCCGTGGGGTTAGGACAGCAGGCCAGGGGATCAAACCCAAAGCCCTGCCCCTGATTGCAGGTGCTGTAATCGGCTGAGCTATCTGGCCTGCCCTTGAATAGGAGTTTTGATGATTTCAAATATCATGCTATTCTGTGGGATATTAAATAATGTGAAAGTATGCATGATAAATTAGAATAGGATACTCTCTATACAACTATAATCACAAATAAATAAAGCTTGATAGCATGTATATTAGTTAATTCTATGTAATAGCAATTACTAGTTTTAATACTTTTGCAGATATCAGTTCATTGAACACACTATTACGAGTTAAGTATAACATTTTTTCTGGTGCAATGCCTGATACGTTTTTTCAGCTTCAGAAGTTCAGAAGCTTAAGTGGCTCAGTAGGGGGCCAAGATCCTCATTTTGTAAGTGTCCTCATCCTGTGGAAGAGGAGGGCACAGGGATGGCCTGAGGCTACATGCCTACCCTAGCGGTGGCAGCCTGCTCACAGTGTAAGTGAGGAGAAAGGCTTGCCTCATACCCTCCTGCTCCTGTTGTTTTGCTGCCTTCTGCTGCCTTGAGCTGTTTGTAGCTCCTGTAAAATATACACCCTGCCTTGGAGCCAGCTGAGTATGGATTGAAACCTCTACAGACTGTGAGCTGTGCATACCTTTTCTTCCTGAACTTTGGGCATCGGATATTTTGTCTCAGCACTAAGAAAAGTAACTGATACACCTGATTTTAGTGACAACATGTTTGAGGTAAAAAAAAAAAAAAAAAAAAAAAAAAGGTGATTAATTTTTTGCCTGGGATCACACAAATGAGAAAGAGACTCTCTTCAAACTCAAGTGGTTAGGCATTAGGGATCTATCTATCTATCTATCTATCTATCTATCTATCTATCTATCTATCTATCTATGTGTCTGTCTGTCTGTCTGTCTGTCTATCTATTTATCATCTATCTCTATCTATCTATCAATCTATCATATCTATCTAACTATCTATCTATCATATCTATCTATCTATCTATCTATCTATCTATCTATCTATCTATCTATCTGATACAGGGCCTCACTACACAGCTTGGACTCATAGTGATTCTGCTGTTCTCAGCCTCCCCAGTGCTAGGATTATAGGTTGTGCCATCACACCTGGCCTTATAGCTAGCTCAGTATGCCTGGGGCTGGAGCCACTGCAGCTTGTGGTGCTGAGGATTGAATTCTGGTTCTTGAACTTACCTAAGTAGGCACTTAGTCCACTGAGCTGTCTCAACAACCTTATACTATATAAATTTAAACACATGCCTGCATGTGGAAAAGCGCACATGCACATCTCTACCTATTCAACGTGTATTTGGAAGAGAAATGATGTCAACCACTAACAAATGGAAACAAGTTCCCTTTTACTGAGACAGAGTTTTGACAGTGTGTGAACAAAGTAATCATTCCTGGACACCTTTTCTCTCCATTTTTTTTTTTTTTGGTGCAATTTAAAAATACTCTCTGCTTCCATGCTCGCACAACCATACTCATTATCATTTTCCAACCAGAAAATTCTGTTGTAACAATGAGACACAGATGCATGGGTGAATAAAATAATGATCTATTATTAGAACCTGTGTTCTAATATGATCTTTAGTAATTTTCTTGTGAAATATTACTTTTAACTTTTTGAGGTTGGGACAAAATTATATTTCCTTATGTGGATGCTATTTATCAAAATACCCACTACTAGAGACTTACTTCACACCAGTTTGCTCTAAACTGATTCTTTTGGCTCTGCCAAGTAAGTCAGGAAACGTGGTTGCCTGTTTCCCAGATTGCTTCTCCAACTGGGTCCCTGTTGAATTTTTCCAGTTGAAAGAACTAATGGGAGATTTAAAACTAAGACTGAGGAGAACACTCAGTTGTTCTCTGGCTCCAACTCCGCTTTGATATTGGATAGTATGTCTTTAGACTGTGTCTCTTGCAACACTTCTGCTACTTATGCAACAAGTACACCTTCAGCCCTAGTTCCTGTAACAGTATTTTCTCTCCAGGTTCTTCTACCCAAGGGATGTCAGCTGGTAGTTGTTTCTTGTCTCTGAGTTACTTCACTGTTTCTATGTATTCCTCTGCTTTCTGATATCTAGACATCTTATTTAAAATCCGTTTAAAGATACCTAGAAAGGTTTCCATATTTTTACACTAGACTTTACTAGTTTCTTCTTGCTGAATGACACCATAAATTTCTATAAATAATAATGTATTCAGGAGAGACTACAAAGAAATATAGAAAAGGGAATATTTTATCACATGTTCTATTAGCTAATCTTATATTTTTACAAAAAGATTATTTAATTTATCTATTTTTTTTTTTTGGTCTTTTTCAGACAGGGTTTCACTATGTAGTTCAGGCTGGCCTTGAATTCACTTTGTAGCCCGGGCAGGTTAAATCTTATGCCTCAGCTTCCAGGGTGCTGGGGTTGCAGGGTTGCAACATCACACTTGGTCCTATTTAAATTTCATTGAGCTAATTCAGTACCTAACAATGAATTCACTTAATCTTCAAAGCAATTCTGAAAGATAGGTGTTATAATTATACACATATTATAGATAAGGAACTAAAGTACAGCATTCACTAAAATGCTAGTATATAATATAATTAGTAAGAGAATAGTGTATACCACTTTACCTTTAAAGTGAAACCGGTAACTAAGGAGAACTTACTGAAAAATTATAGTAAAATATATTTTTTTCC
Source organism: Myocastor coypus (assembly GCA_004027025.1). NCBI lineage: Eukaryota > Metazoa > Chordata > Mammalia > Rodentia > Myocastoridae > Myocastor > Myocastor coypus. Next base: position 20,039 of record PVJA010003836.1, on the reverse strand, counting down.
AAGATAGGGGATGCTGAAGTGTCATATGTAGATGGTATAATCAGATACAGTGTGGGGATAACTGATTTTATCCACAGTATTAAGGGCGAGTTCTAAGAGTTACTAGAATAGAAAAGATTTCATAGAGTCAATGCGAAGAAGTCATTTCTTTTGTTGAGAATATAAACAGTAGGTAAAGCATATAGGACATATAAAAGACATTAAAGAAATGGAAGTAATAATATAAGAAAATTAGCTGATAATGACCTCTAATTTCCTAGTCTATGAGAAGCAATACTAATATTTGATACTGAGGATGAGGAAGAGAACATTAGGGGGATCAGGAAAAGGAAGTTCACGGAAAAATGAGAAAATTGAAAGTAGAATGTACTAACATATACTGCTTAAAGAATGGATTGAAGTTACTGCTTATTAATTTAAACAGAAATGAATCAATATGATTATGTAATTTTCACTAGTCACATCGAGTAAAGAAGTTGCTGGAGTAAAAGAGGTAAATGACATTGTTTTCTTTGAACTGGGATTTACCTGAGAATTAAGGACAGAGAAAAAGTTCAACTGAGTAGAGAGTAAAGTTGAAGAGCATGTGACAGCTATAGTATCCAAATTGAGTAAGAAAAAAATGGTGCTGAATACTGAAAAGATATAGGACTGTAGGAATGAAAACCATGGTGAGATGGAGAAATGGTAGGCTTTGCTGGTAGAGAGAATTATTAAGAGAGGAATTAGTGGTCTGCCATTTGGAAACAATGTCACAGGAGTGCAATAGCATGGGGGCAAGATATAGAAGGGAACTCACAAATAGGGCAGCTAGAGAAGTGTGGAGGATGACCAGATCTTCATGTTAATTATAATCATGACTAAGGTAAAAATTGATGGATGTATCAAGTAGCTTATAAATCAGAGTGTAGTCAGTGCAATAAGTCAAGTATTTAAAAAGCTCTAGGTGAGATCAAATACTCCAAGAAGCATGCAGGCTTTCAATTCTTCCATGTGGATGTGCAATATGTTTAAGCATATTGCAGGAGGAGGGAGGACATTCCGGTTAGAAAATGCTAAGTCGCTGGGCATGGTGGCACACACCTGTAATCCCAGCACTTGGGAGGCTGAGGCAGGAGGATCGCTGTGAGTTTGAGGCCAGCCTGGGCTACAAAAGCGAGCTCAAGGCCAGCCTTAAATGCATAGCAAGACCCTGTCTCACAAAGCTAAAACAAGAAGAAAAGAAAGAAAGAAAAAAAAAAGAAAATGCTAGGTAATTTTGCATTGAGAGCTAATATCATAGAGGCTTTAGTGGTAGAACAAGGAATTTGAATTCCTTTGATAAGCAACAGAATATTGGAAACTTTTGAAAGGTGTGCTGTATCATTTATAATCTAAAATAAAAAAATGAATCAACCTCTGGTGCTAAAATCAATTGAGTCTGATAAAGAAAGTTTGGCCAAAAATTTTGCAATAATAAAGATAATAAATGTAAAGTTGAACATAATAAGATCCCATTTTAAGTCATATTAGAGGAAAAATACATGTTAATTGATACATACAGTTATAAACTTTAATGGCAACATTGTCTCCTGTTGTTAAGACAAAATATTTGACTCTCAAAATTAAATAATGGAAGAGATTTAGCTCACAGTGTATGGAGGTTTCAGTCCATAACTGGTTGCCACCAAGGTAGGGTGGCACTTGACGTGGCAGAAGGGCAACAGAGAAGACAGAAAAAGCAAAAAGGGAGGAAGCCAAGACTTATTTTCTGAAGAAAAAATATCTGTTTATTTATTTGGTACAGGGTCTCACTAAGCAGCTTAGACTCTTAGGGATGCTTCTGTCTCACGCTTCCCGGTTTTGGGATTATGGATGTGTTCCACTGTGCCCTCTTTCAGTGGCCAGCATGGCATGTACTAGGCGGAATTGAACCTGGGCCCTTGTACTTGATAGGCAGTCACTGGTTCAGCAGAGCTATCTCCCCAGCCCCCAAGACTGTTTTTGTTCCTTATCGTTTGTACAGGTCAACCACCCTCTAGCAGATGTAGCATTCACACTCTTAATCATAGCTGGAACTATGTCAAATTGATCAGTGTATTTACTCACCACATAACCTAAACCCCAGCATCACAGACTTTATTCACAATTTGGAGGTCACACTCTTTAGATCCAGCTGCCTTTGAGAAAGCTGTATGATGGCATGAGACTTTGGGGTACATCTAGACACAAATTATTACAGTAGGAAAACTAAGCATTTCTTTTTGTTCGGTGGTTAGGCAGACAACTCACCATACTGACTTGCCTGGGATTACCCACATGTTTAGTGATCACTAACTGATGGTGATCTGAGTGGATTTCCCTTCCCTAAAATAACGACAACTGGGCTGAGCTTCTCAACCTCTTTTCCTTTGTTCGACCATCTTTGGGATCTCTCACACCAATGAAATGGGCAAAAATAAAGTAGAAAATTATACTTTTACAACTTTATACTTATGATACACTCCTGGTAAAGCAAGTCTACAAGTTCCTGTACCAAAACCTATACCTATACCTGTAGCAATATCTCCTTTCCCAAGGGAAGTTTGTTTCTCGTTTTTACAAGTGTCATGAATATCCCCCTTCATTTTTTTTTCCGGTATGGGAGATTGAACTCAGGACCTTGCACATGCCAGGCAGGTGCTTATTCTACTGAGCTATCTCCCCTGTATAAAAGATGTAGTATTTTTATACAATAGAATATTACTCAGTTATAAAGAATGATAAACTAGAAGACTTCATATATAAGTGGATGTATCCTGAATATATACTCATAAGTGAAATAAACCAGACCTACATGTGTAAATATCGCATTGTCTCCATAGTGTAAGAACTCAAAAGAAGAAATAAGAATGAAGATGCATAACACAACTGAATGGAAATGAAGGACTTAACCACTAAACATCAAAGTGACTGCAAACAGGGAAAACAGGAAACATGGCAGGAACAACACTATCCACTTATATACACAGGATGCATTAGATAATGGTCCTAAGAACCACCAAAATGTTTTTCACACTGAAGATAGCAACGGGTAACACTAAAATTGTGTTTGGAGTGCCTGTCATTTTGTCTTTTAGATTTGTGCTGCTCCTAATGTAATTTCAGTTACTGCTATACTCTCGCTCTCAAGTAAATTATTGGTTTACAAGAAAACAAAAAAGGATATTAAATGAGAGTAAGAGACTAGGAAAAATGCCACAGGATTGATTGGCTACAATTTTGTATAAACTTAGATTCCTAAATGTCTGTGTACAAATGTGTAACTGCTTTTATCACATTGCATAGGGAGTTTTTAGAATGTCAATGATTGATGGGAAATACCGATTCCAAATTAAGTCTAAGACATTTGATATTTAGAAAGACAGTGATGTTAAGCTCAAGTATCTCTGTAATAGAGTAATAGCATCACTAAGCTTTTCTTCTGGAGGACTAAGAATATAGGTTTACATATCAAAACTTAGAGCAAAAGAAGGGTTACAAGCATTGCCAATATTTTGGCCCTAGCCCTTCAAGGTCAGTGAGAATTTAGGACATAAGATAACCAGTGGTGTAACATCCTATAACTCAGTGGTTTCCCAAATTTTCTGTTCACGGAGATTATGAAACCACAGAGGAAAGGGATTGGGGATGTATAGTGTGCCTAAGGAGAGTCACTTAGAAAGAAAACGTTCTCTCAGGCTTTCACAGGGTGTAAAATGGTCAAAGAATGACTGTGACTCATACAGATGGCCAACAATCACAACAGCTCTACAAGGCACTTTAGATAGTTTCAAAGTAAATCCTGAGGGGATTTGACCGACCTTGGGAGACACAAGTTACATGTTTTGCTGTACAGGTCATGCTTTAACTTTCCCGTAGCCATGCAGCAGAAAAGATTAACCATGAGGCATAAAACATAAAGCTAGATTAATATGATGAGCTGTAAAAGGCTTAAATGAACAGCTTCTGACACTGCCAGTTGTCCTAGTAATCCATTGAGATTCTGGAAAACTACATATGCAATTACTTTCTCTTAGTTCAATGGGAAGAAATTTTTTGTAACAGTGATTGGAAAAATTGTCATTTTTACATCCTGTGCTCTGTATAACTACTAGGAAGACAACAATATGAATTGTATTGGAATGTACTACTAACATGCTTTGAGAATGTCACATTGTTATTTCTTACTAAAAGTAAAAAGTAGTGAAAGGGTTATGCACCATAAAAAATGAATATCACCCTTCATAACATGAAATGCATTCTTTTAATAGGCTGAAATTTGTTGAAGAGATATTGCTCTCTGGAATTAGAGAAGTTAAGTTTGTACAGTGAATGTGCTAAATATCATATCTGACCTTTGGTTATATAATTTCTCATTTTTTTCTATAGTGTGGTTATAATGTTTACTTGACATTCTGGTATCATTTTGAATACAGAACAACATATTTGGCATAATACAAATACACACTAAATGCTCAATAAATATATTTCTTTTCTCATTGATTCTATTATTTATCTCATCTCTTCAACGCTGTATTGTGTTGTGTGTGTGTGTGTGTGGGTGGGTGGGTGAGAGAGAGAGAGAGAGAGAGAGAGAGAGAGAGAGAGGGAAGAGGGAGAAATAGAGAAAGAGAGAGACTGCTAACGTTCTTTTTATTTGAGAGATGAAAGATGTTTATTCGGCCATTGTAGAAGGCTAAAATATGTGAACCACATGTATGCCCTTAGGCATAATAATTATTTCCAACAAATGCAGGTATAGTATAAGCTCTCATAGCAGATTAGAGAAAAATTATATTCAAGGAGGCAATCTACTGCTTGGGAGATAGCTCAGTGGCATAAGTGCCTGTCTCGCTAGTACAAGGTCCTGAGTACAATTACTGGCACCTCCCTCCCCTCCCCGAAAGAAGGCAATCTCCATTTATAAGCGTAGCTTCTAAGTTATGACTTACTACATTCTGAAGAGAAAGATTAGTGAATCACTAGTGATTCTTGTCAGTGGAGGAGGCACTGGACTTAAGGGGTATAGCACAAACCCTGATTTTTTAAAATCATCTTTATCATGCCTACTTTTCTATAGTCAGGATTCTATAATTGTACAAGCAAAGCAAAACCTACATTCATGCATATTTACTCTTTTTCCATAGAAAAAGCTCAATGACAGTACATTGAGATTCTTATGCAAACTCTGCTGATACATTTCAAACTGCTATGCAAATATCAAAATCCTTGTCGCAGATTTCCTGTGCCTATTTGGCTATTGATTATATCTGTGGATTCTGTACTGTCTTATTTTTCACAGAGTATGACATGAATTTTAAGACCTTGTACAATTAGATTTTGAAGAAACTAAACAAGATGAAATGAAAACAAGACTGAGTGATGTTTAATCACCTCAAGATTAAAAGTGACAAGAAGAAGAATGAGCAAGTCAGTAACTGCTCTTTTGAAATAAACTAATAAAAGCAAAACGAGTGTACTAGCTATTATACAATTCTGACTATTCCAATTTAAATGAAGATGACTGATATATCCTCTAAAAGTATTTCTAAAAATACATAGAATCAATAATACTGTGGAATTTTTCTCTGGGGCATTAAATTGTCAATGTATTTGGCATTATTTGATATATTTGATAATTTCCCATGGTTCATTTTTTTTTCTAATTTTATAGTTAAGTACTATACACCTGATGGACATCAAGCTTTATATAAGATCAAATGCACAATAGGTAGGTAGTCAATCCCGAAGATGTGGATTACCATTTTTAATAGATGTTTATAAAAACTGTTGTACAGTTTGAAGAAATTAGCGGTTTTAATATGAAAAGACACGTGATAATTTATAAGTAGAGCAAGGTAGTACTTGTGATGATTGACTATAGAGATATTGGTTTTTATTTCTCAAAGTAATTTCTAAGCTATGTGAACTGAAATTATTGTTACTGAAATTATTGTTTTAGGTGTAAATAATTCTAGCAGACATTATTGTTGTTAGGGATCCATGTTGCTAACATTTGCATATGAAACTTTATTGAGAAAGTGACTAGGATTTTTTTTTTCTCAGAATGGTGGAGCCTGGGTAGTGTGTTCATTACTGTGTGGGGAGGACAGTTGATATTGGTTAAGTCAGTTAGGACTGGGGGCCCTTTGCTCTCTTCAGTCAAGTTGAGGGTATAAAAATTCAGAGTGATAAGACCTTTGACTTGGAGAAACAGAACCATACTCCAGGGAAGCATCATCAGCATCACCAGCATCAGCATCATCATCATCGTCATTATCATCATCATCATTAGCATCAGCATCAGCATCAGCATCATCATCAGTATCATCAGCATCAGCATCACCAGCATCAGCATCATCATCATCAGCAGCAGCAGCAGCAGCAGCTGCCACCACCAATACTTGCCAATGGGCAACAAGCCAGTAGACAGAATGAAGGGTTGACTATTGATATGAAGAATTTTAGGAAACTCGGTGAGAAGACATTTACTCAGTGGAGCTGCCTTTTTGTGGGCAATCTTCCCCCCTGATATCAGTGAGGAGGAAATGAGGAAACTCTTTGAGAAATATGGGAAAGCAGGAAACGTTTTTGTTCATAAAGATAAAGGCTTTGGCTTTATCCGCTTGGAAACATGAACCCAGGCAGAGATTGCCAAAGTGGAGCTGGATGATATGCCTCTCTATAGAAAACAACTGTGCATGTGCCTTGCCTGCCATAGTGCATCCTTTACAGTCTGGAACCTTCCTCAGTACTGGAAGAAGAACTACTGGAAGGAGCCTTTTCTGTGTTTGGCCAGGTGGAAAGGGCTGTAATCATTGTGGATGATCGAGGAAGACCCTCAGGAAGAGGCCTTATTGTGTTCTCAGGGAACACAGAAAATTCTGGGCAGATGTAGTGAAGGGTCCTTTCTACTAACCACATTTCTTCGACTCATGACTGTGGAGCCTATGGACTAGTTAGAAACAAAGAAGGACTTCCAGAAAAGCTTGTTATAAAGAGCCAGCAATTTCCAAAGGAGTGGGAGCAGCCCTTGATTTGCACAGCTTGGCTCCTTTGCATATGAATATGCCATGCGCTAGAAGGAACTTATTATTATAGATGAACTTGTCATTGTTTGGCATCTTACAGTTGCAAGTTTCATGACCGGCATACTCATACTGAAATACCTAACAGAACGTTCATGGTTCACGTGGAAAGCTGTCTATTGATAAGACTGAAAACATAAAGCTATGAATATAAATATACTACCCCAGAAAAAGCATTACTGAAATAGCATTAAACTAGAAAAGTGTACTGGTCATCTGTCTTTGTGGCTGACTTTATACTTCTTACTCTCTGCCTCTTCTCCTTATCATGGAAAATTTGAACCTACTGCTCTGTGAGATAAATTAAAACTCTAAAACTTTATAATCCTGTAATGAGTTACGAATATCTTAGTAAGGAAATCCAGTTCCTGAAAAGAACCAAGACATTAAGAGATTGGAGCTCTGTTTTTGTTTGCTTTGCTTAAAGAAAGAAACACCTAGGACAATGCATTCTGAAGGGAGACACACAGAAAAAGTCAAGAGAAAAAAATGCAAATCTTCTTTTGCCAAATGGGAAATCTTGACACAATTTGCTGGACATAAGATGTTGCTCATCAGACTATAATCAAGTAGCAAAATCTAGGGATTGGATTAAAGAAAATTCAAGCAAGAATCAACTATGCTGGGAAATCAGATAGATTTAAAAACAATAAACAAAAACAATTACTATCAGATGTATATAATCCTGGGATGAGAAAAAGGCATCATGAAATGAAAATTAATGTGTGTGACAGAGGAATCCCAGTAGTAAGTTAGAATGGAAATAAGGAAATATATGTGAAAAGTTCAGGAACACATGGATTTGAAAGAAAGCAAGTGAATAAAGAGAGATCACAGTGGACAGGTAAATATGTAAATATTTCCCTTTGGTCAGCATTGTAAGGTTAGCTTTGCTTCAAAGAATAACACGAGTGAAAAATTACGTTTCTAAAATTTCTGTTAAGACACATAAGGTTTCTAAATACTGAAATTCTAATCTTTTCTAAAGGAAATGGTTCATAGTCTGTATTTTTACTTACTGTATGTAAGAATTCTATAAAATGTGTTTTGAAGGAGGTTTTTTGAAGGACAGAAAGACAAAAGCACAGCAGAAAATCTTCATAAAAAAGGAGAAAGGCAGGAGGACTGAATTAATAGTTTAATGATCTTGGAGTAGTGTTTTGAAGACTCAAAGCCTGGTTTTGTTGGTAAAGGGACAGATCTTTGAGAAGTGTTCATCTGGTTAGATCTGTACTCATCTCATATAATACACACTGAACACTTAGATGCTTCTCTTTTATATCAGTTCTGAACTTGAACTTAGAGGAAACAAGTATAAAGGTATAACACGCACTTGCATGTGTAAATGAAAAATGTTCCTCATAACCCCACATTCCTATAAATATCAACCAATAAGGTTATTGATTCCTAGCAAAACAGGAAGTCATCTTGGCAACTTCAAAGCCATCCTCAGGCCCCTTCTACTCTCTTTGTTTCCCAATGAGATCAGTATTGACATAGCTGGGCGTCTCAATTTTTAGAAGGTTCACATCAATGATCTGCCTTTGAGTCTTCAGCGATTCATGCTGTGCCCTTTCAATTTCTGTGAAATCAGCTCTGACTCAAGTCCTACACGGTTCCTTTTCTGAAGCATTCCCTCTATTTTTCTGTCTTTCTCCAACTGATCATAAGAAATCCTATTTGTGTTTATAAACATCAGCTCAGGCTTGCTCTTAGTGAATGGACAACTTAGCTTCAACCTGATTTTCATATTTCACAATGTATCTATTGGCCACAGCAGCAATAGGGTAAAAATATTCTCTGGAGACAACTGACTTGTATGTTTGTAAATTTCAAGTGAAAGTCGAATTGTTTGACTTCCAGAGAGAGGTCAAGCAAAGTGGAACTTATACGTTCTAAAAAATATTTTTCGAAAAAGAACTTTGTTTCCTATCTGTATCAATTTTTCACCTAAAATTACTTGGGTGTGCATTTCAAATGAGGAGTGACAAAACAAAGAAAGCCAGGCTTTCGCACTTCACAGGACACATCAAAGCTGACCTTGCCTTTTATATTGGCCTTTACTCACTTGAGTCTCCGGGTTGCTCCTGTCTTTGGGCTGTGTCTATATTAGCATTGCAATCTCTGTGGACAACAATGAACCTTAAAATAATGAAAGCTGATGTACATATTTTCAATTTTTAACAAATTTGGCCAAAAACATATCTGTCTCGTTTGTGTAAGTCTGCATGAGAGATCTTTTGCTATATTCTTCTTAGAATTCATTTAAAATTTTCAGTCCTAACAAATTCAAACCCAGAATACCAAATTATCAATTTTGGAAATTTCTCATAAACAGGTAAATTAAGGGGAAAAGGAAGTCATTGAAAGCTATGAAATTTGTAGCATGCCAGGAATATATGCTGACAAGGGATGGACAGGCAAGGTCCAATATAAATTAGCAATGTCTAAAGAAGAAATACTGTATTGAATTATACATTCACATTGACTCATCTTACAAGTGTGTAAATTAATGAGACAGTTCTTCTGTAGGGGCTGACGGTCTATCTCCTCTGGATTTTCTTTACCAGATACTTCTAAAATTAGGAAATCTAAAAATGTAGAGATATTTCCTTTCTGGAGTACACTTAAATTCAGGGGTGTTGAGGTTGACACATTGTATCAACCTGAGACGTTTGGAAGATTAACTAAGTGACTCAGTAGGGGCCCAGGGTACTTATTTTGTAAACATTCTTGCAAGAGAAGGACAAGAAGATGGTGTGAGTGCTACACCTACCCTGCAGTGTGGAACATGGGGGCATGGCAGCCGGATTACAATACAAGGGTGGGAAAGAGTTATGTTCTTTCTCTCCCACCTTTAACTGTCTGCCTCTGCCTTGAAGTGTTGACCTTGTGCCATGGACCACCCTGCCCAGCAGCCAGTTGATTTATGGACTGAAGCCTCCACAAACCCTGAGCTAAGTAAACCTTTCTTACTAATTTTTCAGTTGAGTATTTTGTCTCTGCAGCCAGAGAAATGTAGCCAAGACACAGGGCAATCAAAGCAATTGTTTCCCTTTCTGGATTCATGTGGTGGAGGTACCTCTCTAAGATCACAGCATCTGTACTATCAGTATTTTGAAATTTATCCCACCACGTGGATAGAAAACACTTAATTCTCATTGTGTTACCCATTGGGAATTTAGTCTTCCACAAGACATCACTTTGTCTGCTGCTGTAATGCTATCTAATAAATGACCCAGAAATCTCCTGTCTACTTAGCAGTGTCTCTGAACATGTGGCAGATTATCTTGTTAGCTTGTATGTAAAGTAAAACCTGATATATTGTTGCAAATATGATAAGCTTATTTGTATTTCAATAAATTACTTAATAGATTTCTTTGACTGTGTTATACTTCTGCAAAGATTTTAGACAGTTCTCTTTCTTATGAAAGAAAGAAATTTTGTTCTTTTTGAACAAAATGAGAAAAAGAGTTCATTTGGTTACCAGAATTATATATATACATATATATGAAAGATGATTGTCTCTACTTTTAGGCCTATCTAAGGTACATGCACATACTTACAAATACACATACTGCATACAGAAATATAGAGTTATAATTTGAGAACACAGTGCACAGATTGTTATATTTTACACAGTTTTTAGAACCCCATCTGTACCTTCTTATTTATAATACCCAACCTGACCCACCATTTTTATTGTTTTACAAAAGAATGTTTTTTGGTTTTATTGAAACTGTTCCTCTTTCCCAGTTCCTGTAAAACATACTTACTTTTCTTTTTTTTTTTTTTGTCTCTCTCTGTGTGTGTGTGTGTGTGTGTGGGGAGCTGCTCATCCTGCCAGGTGGGCAGGGCTAGAATGACATGCGGTGTTGGGGACCAAAGTGCAGCCCCTGAACAGTCACCTAAGCAGGTGTCTTAGACCTCTAAGCTACCTAGAAGTCTCACTTTCATTTCATAGTATTGTGTCATTATTTGATGATATACTAATGAGGTGGATCAATTTTAATTGGAACCCAGCACACTTTTCTGTCATCAAGTAGTTTAACAATGTGTGCATCACACAATTTTTGCTTAGGATATTTCTACTGATACATTACTAATTTTAATTTTATGAGTTATATTAAACAAATGAGTTTTTAACAGGAAAATGTCATGAAAACAAAGTATTATATTTTTAATATTTTAAAAATCATCAAAATTTTCTTTTTTTACATTTGAATAATTTATTCTAACAAAAGTATAAAGTATGGGAAATTAATCATTTCAAAGAAGTTTCCCACCTGCAGAATTCAGTTTTTAGCACCTTTGAAAACAAACACAGAGTTAAGACATGGCCATCCAGGCTCCTACCCATGGAGACTAAGAATGTGCGGCTCACGCACAGCACAGTCATTTGGTTTATTCCTTTTCATTTTGAGAGTGCCACAAAACATAACAGAGGAAGAAGGTGTCACTGAATTCACGGTTGGTGGTTAGAAGATGGGACGGAAATGCTGGCTGATACAGACAAGGTCACAGAGGCTCCCCCAAGAGGTCAGATGGACGGCCCGAAGGTGCTGACGATGCAGTACATGGTCTTGTTCTCCCATCGCACGTGCAGCTCCCCTCCGTATTGTTGTCCTGGAAGCAGGAACTCGCTGTGTGTAACCCAGCTCAGTTCTTCTGCATAATTACACAGGTCACAATGTACTTGAATGGTTTTCCCACCTTGGTGAGTTGGCTTAGAGTCTGCTCTACTATATTTGTGGCCCACTGATTGACTTTGCTGTGCTGGTAAGCGTTGCCTCCGATGGCAATCTCTATGGCCTCTTTTACAATGTTGCTCACTTCATCAACAACAAAAGCAGTATCCTCGCCACCCTGCTAGTCTTCCACCTTTGCTCCCGCGAGTCGCTTCTACAAAATTTTCAATATAAACTGATTTTTGGTGTACAATGTCTAAAAAGGAAAATTTGAAATAAATTCCTATATATACCATGAAGATATCAATAGCACTTTATAACATTTATTTCAACCATCATGCCTAGGACTGTCTTTACAGTCGACAACAGTATGTTCCATATACGTATGTCGCTTACACTAACAGCCCATATGTTTTGCTTTCCTAGCCTTTATATAGGATGCACTTGACTTGGAGCTCGTCTTACTGTTTTATCAGGAGGTTCTTACTATATTGTGGAATGTGTAGCAAGAGGAGACTGAGATATCAATAAGATAAAGTCTTGACTTTTCAATATATATAGATTACATGTTCAGAATAAATATCAACATATTCACATCAGTTCTCTGCTTGCTTACGAAACCTAAAAGATAATATCAGAAATAAAATCCCATATGAGCTACAATGAAAGTGCCATAGCACTCTATAAAAATTCTTTACTTAAGTATGGCACCTAACTAATAAGAAACTAAGACGTCAGTAAAGTAAAATATCAAACATGCAATGAGTACTTAAAGTAAACGCCAGCATTTTCATATCAACGGTGTGCTTGCTTACAGGACCCAAGAGATAACATCAGAAATAACATCTAGAGAGCTCTAATGTAAACACAAACAGAAGTCTACCATAGAGAGAAACTTCGCTTCTGCTGTCACACCAAGGCAGCCTCCACACGTGACAGCTTCTTGTTCCCATGCCTGCATCATGCTCGCACTAACAGCACAAGTGTTTAGCTTTCCTTTTCTGTGTGACAGACATTTCTTGTCACCTCTCTTTTCTTTCTACCTTGTCAGGACTTCCTCCTCTGTTATGAAATGTGCAGTTAGCAGGGAAATATGATATCGATAAAATAAAAATGTGTTGAGAGTGCTTAGGGTGTGCTTCCATGTCTTCACATGTGCTGTTTAGTTGCTTCCAAAACCTAAGAGATAGCATCAAATATAAATAAACTGCAATGAAAATACTGATAGAATTCTGCAACAAAATAATATTTCCTTCAATTGTCACAACTGAAACAATCTTTCCACATAAAAATTTCATGTTCCACGCACAACTATCAGTAACGTGAATAACACGTTTTGTTTTCCTGTCCTTTCTCGTAGGGCACAGTTATCCTATTTTAGGTTTTTCTGTTGTTTTAGAAGGCCTATTGGATACTGTGCCAGCCTCTATACTCTCAGTTCACTAGTATGTGCCACAGTTTTTTTTTTTTTTTTTTTTTTAATAGTTCTCTGGGAAGAAACATTTTGTTTTTTTCTCTACTTTAAATGATCTCTTCCGAATTCCAGGCCCAATCTTGTAAGAAAATTTCTCTGTCACCTTTGCATTTGTTATTTTCTTTGAAAAATATTAAATGGTTTATGTCACAGATGTTTAGGACTGAGTAAAATACAACCATTGTCTAATTCTCTTTGTTTTGAGTGATATCATAGTCGTTTCATAATTCATCTGCAACGTCTAGTCCACGTTTGCTTTTGCTGGAGAAAGTTTAAATTCCAGGTTTCCATTTTGTCATGGTTCCCATAACAATGCTTCCACCAGCATGGAATGGTTGCAGAAGTATCAACTTGTTTTTCTTGGCCTTATAGGAGGGCAACGTAAAGCTTTCTGAAGTCCAAAGGTTGTAGCATACATTCTCTGTTTGGAAGTTGTAGTATTAATTTTGGAATTTCTGCTTTGTTTCTGTTGACAGTTCCCGTGATGGTCAATTTGTTCTCTTTTAACAAATGTGACAAAATGGACACTGGTAAACCAATTGACAAATGTCACATTCCAATTAGTTTGGCCAACGTGAACAAGTCTGCTTACAACATAGTTCAGCTTATTACTACATGAATAAAGACTTGAATGCTGAATTCGAGGACAAAATGTTTGCAGAATAAGTCTTTGCATCTAAAAAAAGCATACATTTTTATGTCATATTTTGTCCTACTGCTTTATAATAAGTCATTTATACTCCTATTATCACCTCAAGTAATCCTTGCTAGGTACAGTAGGCTTGCAAATACTTTCAGTTCAGCTAACAAACCAAAAAATAAATACACTTTTAAGTAAAGCTATTGGTGCATATAAAATATTTTATTTGTATCTCAGCCTTTGTGTATTTCACAGCCTCATGTAGCATATTGTCTGGTTTAATTTCCAATACTGAATGGTAGTGCTAGCACTCTCTCCAGTATGTTTTACTTCTGCCAAAACCCTCACATTTTCAGACCTAGTTCTAACATTGTATCATTCCATTTGATTGTCTGGTCATTATGCAATATTGCAACATGTAGTGAAATTACTGTTTTGTTTTTGAATGAAAGTCTAAGTTACCTGTGTCTAAATCAGTTGATTTCTCTTTTTTTTTTGAGACAGACCACTTCAGGCTGGCCTTGAAATCACTTTTGTAGGCCAGGCTCGTGTTGAACTCACATCAGTCCTATCAAGTGCTGGGATTACAGGTGTGCGCCCCCAGGCCCAGCTACATTAGTTGATTCTTACTCATTTTCACTGTCACAGGAACTGTGGCTCAGATGATCAGTGTCAAAGTCATCTTCATCATCCTCATCATCTACCCTTAACAGTATTCTTTCCTGAAAACATATGTTTTACCATAATAGACAATCATCATCCATGCTGGTAATCATCCCTAATCTGGTAATTCACTTCTGACCTCCAACAAAACTTGCAAACTCATTCTTCCATGTGCCATGGCAATGAATTTGCCACTTCAACGACAGACAACAAAAGAAATCTTTACAAAAAGTCTGTGAATAGTGTGGGTATAATATACCCATTGTGACTCTCAAGTAAACAATAAAAAAAATTGCTGCAGAGCCTAATGTGATTGTAAATCCTGGCTTGAACTTTTGCACACATGTACACAACTTGCTTTTCATCATACCAAATGGTAAAGAGATTGCTTCCATTACCCCTCAGGGAAAGGATAAGACAAAGACCATAGCCAGCTACTATTATACTAAAGTAAAAAAGTACATTAGAAAAGTAAGGAGTGTATACATGGTACGTTCTTTTATGCTCTTTATCTTCTGAGGCAGGTAGATTACAAAAATAACAATGATATATTGTGCTGCCTTATACAAGAATCTTTTGTTCATAGCTATATATATATATGTCTTCAAGAGTTGATCAAGTATCTGTTTACTTTTTCTCAAACAACACATCCATCATACCCTAATTAAAATTCCTTTTATGATAGGTGTGGCTCGAACCTGGATTTGATACTGTTTCTGGGCTTTATTTTTTTATGAAAAGATTCTAGCTTCTTAATTGTGCCCTATGAAAGAGCTGCTGATGGAAATACAAGGTTTTACACTTGAGTCCATGGACACTGGATCATACATATCCCCTCGCATAGTAAATCTTTGTGACTGTCATAAAAATGCTTAATTTAAAAATTTTTCCTGTATTTCATACAAGTTGTCCCTAAAGAATTCAGACCCATAGTGATCCTCCTGTTTCAGTCTCCCTAGTGCTGGGATTACAGGTGTGTACCACCATACCTAGTCTCAGCTTCAACAAAGGGGCACAACATGTGGTGCCAGAGAATGAACCTGGGCCCCTGTGCTTGCCAAATAGGTACTGAGAACACTGAGATAGCTCACGAGCTCCAACAAAGGCATTTTATGGTTTATTTAGAAGACTTTAATAAAGCGAGGGAAGGAAGAGATTTAGGAGGAACTATTATATCAGTCTCTCATGATCATTCTTGAGCATGATGTGTTGGAAGAATGATGTTATGCACAAAGGGTCTTAAAGCTCATCCTAGCTTGACAATTGATGGCAGAAGTCCTAGATTTGTATCAATGGGAGTTAAACAAATAGAGCTCTCCATTCACAGATAAAGAAGATTTTTCAGTTCCATCACAGGGGGTAACTACCTCTCAAGCCCATACTGTTCAAAAAATCATTAGTAGAAATGGTGGAAGAATACTACTTTGGCGTACATGTCTGTAGTATGTTATTTTGAACTAGATTAACTGATAAAATTAGTTTGATACTGGTCTTTTTATTGACAGCGAAACATAGAGTTTCCTCCTCCCAACAAAACCCAGGAATAGTTTCCTGACAGAAGCTACAGTTTTCTTAACTCTCAACCAGTCTTTCCTATACTCCATAACTTTAGATCATAGTGTGACAGTAGAACTTGGCAAGTGCATTGCGCTCTGACATCTGTCTTAGTCTCCAATTTTTACCTGCTTATGTTTAGCGGTTCTTTTGTTCTTCACTTGTTTATGCAGCACTTGCTGCGATTATTTTCTGTTTATAGCACTAAGTAGTCTGAGACTGAAAGGTTAAGAAAAAACAATGGCATTTTCCAAGCACTACGAATATATTTACAAGGTAGAAATTAAAGTCTTATGCTGACCTGGGTTATGAATTATTCCCAGTAATATTTACTAATTTTAGAGCTACTACTGTAAGCACTATTTTTAAACTGAAATTCATAATAATTTTAGATTCTCAAGGAAGAGAAAACAAAATCCAATAATATTTTCAAGGACCAGTTCTACACATTTAGTCTTTCATGTGCGTTTTGTATAGTGTGATATAAAATTGTGTTTAGATATTGTTATATGAAGTAGGGTATTGCTAATTCACTATGTTTTAGCTGGAAACATTCCTATTTACTTGCACTCTATTACGTATACTTGCATATAAAATGATACATACAATATGCTGCCAAACAGAAATTCTTTTATTATTTTTTTTTGTGTGTGGTTGGATACTATGCAGGAATTCCTGAATGGTATCATTTCTACCATGCACTAGTGAGTATCAAAAAAAAAAAAAATCTAGACTCTGTTTGACACTGAACACAGTCACAACCACCACATTCTTTATGTGTTCTATGTTGAACTGAGTGTACTTTTTACAGATGGCAAGAAAATTAGTAAATTGTGCCCTCAGAGTGAGTATATAATTTATTATTATTAAATATTGACAATGGTGTTAGACTTTGATGATTAGAGCAAGTCAATTTTCTTTTGTGAAAAACGTGAAAACAGATTATTTTCACCTTTTGGTTTTCATAGTGTATGTTACTTTCAAGACATATTGGTTTGGGTAAATTTGACAATCGGTCATTTAATTAAGTGTACTATCAATGCTATACCCTTCTTTCTAAAATACATTTCAAAAAATTTGCTTTCAAAGGATTTCAGATGGGAAATGCTATGGATATATTTTCTTCAAAAATTAGCTTAAAGCACCATATTGACTCTTAATATATGCATTATCCTATGCAGTTTCCTCAGTGGAAAACAATGAAGTGAAATATCATCAGTATGAAATTTTGTGTCTTAAAAAAGCTGATGAGACATGATTATGGAAGAAGAGAGACTGCTTATATAGGGGTGAGGCAATAGAGAAATTGTATACTAAAGTTTGCTATAAATATAAACTACTCTATAATAGGATCTATCATTATTTTAAAGATTAAAAGTGTAAGTTCCATTGCCCTAGCAATATCATATTGTGCATGTAGCTACCTCAAATGATATTTCTAGGTCCAATAGACACCTGTATTCCCATGTCTATTGTGACATTGTCTGCAGTGTTCAAGTATGAAGTGAAATTAAGCTACCATCACTTAATGGATAAGGAAATATGCCACATATACGCCGGGAATGCTGGTCAATCTTTGAAAAATAATCCTGTATTTTTGAAAACATGGGTGAACTTACATGGCATCATGTTCAGTGAAATATTCCAGGTATAGAAAGATAAATGTCTCCTGATGTCCCTTAAATGTACAATCAAAAACTAGGTGAACTTTTAGAAGTAGAGAATATAATAGCCACCAAAATCTGAGAAACAGGGTATGTTTGTGAAGATACTGGTCAAAGAATTCAGAATTTCAGTTAAATTAAAGAAGTATAAGACTAAAGTTAATAACAACTTGTATTTCTTTAACCTTACTAAGGTGGTAGATTTTAAGTGTTTTTATTAAAAATATGAGTATAAGAGATAGTGGATATATGTTAGCCTGATTCAAGTCATTCTATGATGCATATTTATTTCAAAATGTCATTTGAATATGTGTAAAAGTCCTATTAAAAGTTAATATTATATTTATTAAGTTTTTAAATTTTTTTAAGTTTTTAAAAATTTTGAGAATGTGCCACCCAGGCTTTTGTTAATCCTTCCAACAAACTTACAGAGGTAAGTAGCTTTTAGATGATGCATCCTTTTCTTCATGAAGACACTGACCCAGAGATAATGACAGACTATTGAGGCCACAAAAATTTATTTTGAACTTCACTGTTTATAACTCTAAAGCTAGTTCATTTTTAAATCAGTGCTTATTTCAAATATAAAGTTTTTACTATCTTTATAGAAACATCGAATATAGTTTCTTTTGGATTTTAACATATTCTCTGAATTGAGAAAAGAACTCTATTATATTTCATTTAACTTTTGAACCTCTTTCATTGATTTTTGCTGTGTCCTCCATCCCTTTAGAAATATCTGGGGCACATCTAAAATTCAGAGAGTACTCTGGTCAAGCCTGGAGCATAGTGTGATGATAATTTCCTGACCCTGAATGTCATTACAGTCCTTGCAGCTCAATAAATCTAAGCTGAATAATCCCACAGCCATTCTCCTTTTAAACATAGTACAATATTTCATCCAATCGCTCAAATCAAGAACCTTAAAGAGGTGAGAGGGTAACGTTTGACTAAGGAAAACAGAAAGAATATTTATGGTACTGGAAATATATTGTACAGTTCCTTGGTCATGGTACATGACATAATTCCTTTGTAGAAGCTTAGAGTACTTTATAGCATACAGAGTAAACCTAATATATGCAAGCTTAAAAAAGTCATCCAGGCTATCAAAAGATATGAATAAGGAATGACATGCATAATGAAATAATTCACTCTCTTGCAGAAAGATGACAATTTCACTGAAGAGCTAGAATAATTTCACTGAAGTGGGTTGAAAGAGAAGTGTCAATGTAGTGCCAGTCAATAATGATATTTTGACAGGAAACTGTAAAGGGAAAAATACTGTGCATAAATGCCTTCTCCTGGTTGGTAAAAGTGTTTCTCATAGAGGTACATGTCAATAATATTGCTGTTGTACTTAAAGCCTGTGATTGAGCAAACAGGAAACTGGGTGGTAGCTGGTTGATACTAGTCTCCCATTATTGCAAAGGAAGACTAGATAGGAGCATGGTGGGAGGCTAGAATGAGTCATGTAGTTCTTAGTAAGAGGCAAAATGTCAGCATGAATTCATGTTTCAGCTTAATACTGATACAGAAAAACAGCTCCATAAATAACTGGATAGTTATATATAATCATTAATACATTCCTAAGTTGGTGTGTGCATGTTTGCATACCTATATAAATATATATATTTTTTCTATATTTGTTCACAGAGCTTGGAAAAGGAGGCATAAAATAATCATGACGCAGGTTATAGTGAGAAAAGATAAGGAAGTTCTCAAGAGAAAAAATATTGTATTGATATTGTAATAGACACATAAAGCAATTTAAAAGAGCTGCCAGAGGCCAAAGCTGAAATGATACTATTACAAAATAGTTGGGGTCATACTCCTAACAACAAAATCAGTATCTATGACTCCTTGATAATCTAAAAGAAATGTAAAAATATCTATGTGGAAAACTGACAACAATTTTCTATGAAAGTCCAAATAATTCATCCATACTATTGAGAAGATGGGGTTTAATGATATCCCTGTACTTGTACTTAGAGATTTTTAAAATTTTAAAACAAAAAGAGGAAGAAATGGTACTTGGGGGATACAACTTCACATTAGAAAAGTTGTGAGAACTGTCTTGGTAGATGGTCAAAGTTAACATCAATGATAAGTTATTATTAATACTTGAGTCTACAACTGAGAAAAAATATCATTTGACAAGTTCATACTGAGAAACACCCTAAAAATATCTGGTCAGTAGTCCTCAAAGCTATCAAAGATAACAAAAGTAGAAGTTAATAAGTTGTTGGGGCTGGGGAGATAGCTCCGTGG
>PVJA010003835.1:0-91330 GCA_004027025.1 Myocastor coypus | reverse complement strand
AAAAAAAAAAAAAAAAAAAAAAAACAGTAGGAAAAAACTCTAAAGTAAGGGAAGGAGTGGCCCAAACCCTTGCTGTCCTGTGAGAACTTAGCAACTTGACTTGATCTTGCGATCTGCAATCCTAGGTATCACTGAAGCAAAGCAGTAAAAGGGCACCTTAAGGTGAAGACCCCAAGCTCTGAGCTCAGTGGTGCCAAACCTGCTTACTGTGCGTGACCAGTCCTAAGAGTTGATCAAAGCACTGAGGACACAGACAACAAAAAAACAGATTCACTTTCCCAGATCATCCCTTCTTGTGTAATCGGGAAACTACCCAGGAAAAGAGGAGCGCTGTTCTCTGGAGAGCATTAAACAGGATCTCTGAGCCTTTCCTATGCTGAGCAATTCAAGACGGGCACATTCTGCAGAAGACAGGGGCAGGAGGCAAGCGATTGTGTTAGCTTTAGGGAAGGACAACTCCCTCTAACCTAGAACTCTATCTGGATATTCAAGAGCAAGGGTAGGGGCCCGGTGGGATGGCTCAGTGGTCTAAAGCCCCTGCTTGGGAAAGCTTGAGCGGCTTCAGGAACCGCGGTTCGATCCCTGGCACCACATGCTGCGCCAGCCCTGCCCTTGGGGCGGGCTGAGCCGGCCATAAAAATGAGTGAATAAACAAAGGTTCTGAAACAAGAAAAAAAATAAATAAATAAAATTAACAATTCTAAAAACAAAAGAGCAAGGGTAGATGGCAAACTTTCCCTGACTCACAGTGAATCAGCTTACAATTTTCTGATGACATATTTGTGTGAAAACAATGAAAATGTAGTAGCTGTCATACACATACTTGTGTGCTTTTGTTGTTGTTGTTGTTTGTTTTTGTTTTTTGAGTGTGAGCTTCTCCCAGGTGTGGACACGCTGGTTAGAACTCTGCTATGGTGCTGGTGCTGCAGCAGCAGCTGACACAGGTGGCAGGCAGCCACGTCATCACAGGCTGAGCAGCCAAGGCCCTGTGGGCTGCTGTAGTGCTACGGTAAGATGCTCGCTAGGGTGCGTGTACAGATGCGTCTTTGACTGGTGATTTATTCAACCCACTATGGCTTCATTTAAGCATGACACCATTGCAAGTCAAGGAGCAGCAGCACAGACTTTGGAAACCAGCAAAGTCTCCAAACTATGTTATGATCTACGTCTTCTTTTTCTGGAAACTACTGGAGAATACACTCCTCCTAAGCTAGAAAATACACAAGTACAAAGGAAGGCCCGTGTGAAATCTGGGCGGAGAGACAAGCAACAGGTATCATCAAAGTCATCATAAAGGCCGATCTCAGCAGAAAGGGAGGTGGTGCAGGGAGCACGGGGACAAGTCCAGGCTGGCGTGGGACAAGAGGCTCTGGGAGGGCCACACTCCAGCAAATAAAATATCAGTACCCATGATGCAATGCAAGATCAACGGGAAGGATTTTAGACCAATGGTAAAGCATCTGAGGGTGAAAAGCAAACAAAACAAGGCGCTCGCTGTGTAAACTGAACCCAAAAGCTTGTACAGGAAAGAGCAATTGCAACCTAATATATGGCTCCACCATGAAGAGCATTTACATTGTGTTATAGCATTTTAAAGCCAACCTTAGAAGAAACATAAAAAGTTGGGGACAAATCAGAGGCTCCAGGACAAAGAAGGAAAGGCCACGGCTTCATATTCCACAGTGGGAAGCATGCCCAAGGATGAAAAAGAAAAACTAGGAAAGCATAGAGTATAGAGGCAAGTGAAGCAGAAACCACCATCGTCTATTTTATTTTATCTTCTTTTGGAGGTTAAAGGCCAAAATCAGAAACAGGGTAACATACAACAATACATATGTTACAGATTTTCAAAACACAGAGTAGCTGCTTAATAATAGTTGCTATTTTATTTTTATCATCAAATCTGAAGAACCACCGTGTTTTGCAAAACAACTGCAGGACTATCTGGCTCTTTGGACTAGATCCATACATGCCTTCTATTTTAAAAATCTTTTTTAAAAATGAGAAAAAGCAGCATGGGAAAGGGTTACCCCTGGGGTTTGGAAATGGCTATGGCTCCTAGAAGCAAGGACTCGTGCTCCTCTTGCAATTGAGGATTGGACTGTTGCCCCTATGGGCAGGAATCACGATGATCTAATATTACTCATCATTTTACTAGAACCTTCCAAGTATATGTTTCTCATAACCATCTGGAGAAAGGGCCCAAGTTGACATGAGTCATGTTTTACTCACTTTGCTCAGCTTTCATCACCCAAGAGGTCCGCTTTTCACTCACTGAGGTTTCTCTTGGCTTTGGCTGCCCCACCATCCCCATACTGTCCTCCACCTTTTAGCAGGCCCCTCCAAAAGAACACCCCTTCCTGATGTCCAGGGCTCGGAGCAGGGTTAGTGACCACAGTGACGAAATCTGTTCCCAGGGTGAGGCTGAAGCCTGCTGACCTGGTGTGGTTCTGTGGGCTGGACGACACATCCAAGAGGTCTCTGCTGCCTTCCCAAGATGATGTGGAAACTCACACGCTTCCTCTTAACATTAACGCAGGAGAGGAGTTTGTAAAAGAAAGAAAAGCAGTCCCTGTCTGCCAGCTTCTCTTGAAAATCCCCGCAGGAAGTCCCCATGCTCTTGCTTGTCTGCAGGCACAAGGACGAAAGAAAAAGAGGAATTTCAATAGCCTAACCAGGTCTTGTTTCCTGGGGAGAAATGGCAAGGGACCTGCAGAGAGGGTGGAAGAGAGATTGCGGGCCCACAGCAGATGGGTCCTGGGCTCCCAGGCAGGGCATCAGGTTGCTGAATGACTTCATTTTTCTTCTCCCACCTAACCAAGGAAACAAAGGTAAAAATAGAAAAAGAAAAAAATACACACTGGTTAGAGAATCCAGAGAGTTATGCATACTGGGTGGGTCCTCTACTCCTCAGCCATAGGGGAAAAAAGTATTAGCGGATATGTACTCACGTGGCTGACAAGACGAGATACTCAGAAGACTAAGTGCATGCTTAGGCCAACGCAGGGACCGGAGTTCGATCCCTGGCACGACACGCCATGCTGGCCCCACCCCTGGGCGTGCTGAGCCAGCTTCTGAGTCCCAGGTATGGTGGTGCATGCCTTTAATCCCAGCACTGGGGAGGCTGAAAACAGGAAGATCACTGCGAGCCCCAGCTGCATAGTGAGACCCTGGACCAAACCCATAAAATAATAAATAAGTAAAAAAATTAAAACACCTAAGCTATTAAGTAGCTCCAGAAACAAAATCCAATCTCAAATTGACCTAACTAGCCTGTCTTAGTTACTCTTCTCTAGTTGCACGGGACAAATACCCAGTACCCAAAATGAAGGAAGGAAAGATTTATTCAGCTCACAGTTACTGGAGGTTTCAATCCATATTTGACTGGCCCAAGGCTGAGTGGAGCAGCGCAGAGAGCATCCAGTTCATGGGGGCAGAACAGCGATAATCATGACAGAGAGAACTAACCAACCAGGGCAACAGAGAGCAACAGCGTCAGTCTGTCTCTCTGTCGCTCTTTATATTACATTCAGGCTCTCTGCCTTAGGATAGCTGCCCTAGGCCACACCCATAATCTCAGCAATACTCAGACCCATTATCCCATCAGTCCTAAAACACATCATTCCAGTGGATCATGAGTCCAGTCTCAAACTCTAGAAGTCTCCGCCCCCATGACTGCGTGAGGCTTTGGGGGACAACGAAACATAAACCATGACATAGCCTTTCTAAGAAGCCTGTCATGTGTCTGGGATTGGGCTAAATGCATTCACACCCCTCCTTTTCTCATTGAATTTTATTTAAGAGTGCCATGCGTGCTGCCTTACTATTAGAGACACAGTCGACACTCGCACTTGGTTTTTAGGAAAACGCTGCATCGCAGTCCACCCGGGCTCTGAACAGCGCTGATTCACATCCGATACAGTTACTACCCTTTGCCTGGTAGATTGGAAAGAAACCAGCTTTATGTCCTCGCTGGGTGCAGGTGACTCCACCTCAAGTTCTGCACCCAAAGGGCTGATTTGAGGGGCTGGGGAGACAGCTCTGTGGCACAAGTGCCAGCCTGGCAAGTGCAAGGTCATGAGTTCAAACCCCGGTTCTGCCAAAAAAAAAAAAAAAAAAAAAAAAAGGTGCTGTTTTGAGTACCAGCCGTGGGAGTTCTCACTCCCCAGTTTCCCCTCTTCTCCACAACGTTGTTCATTTACCTCCAAGTGGCAAACAGAGAAACAAGCCCCAGCAGGCAGACATTAAGAACAGCCTAGGAACATAGTGCGACATTTCAAGAAACGTCCCACGAATGAGACGCTTCACGTGACATTCTACAAGTTTAAATTAGGTTACAGCAGGTGTTATAAAGGGCAGCTAGTTCGGACTGAGAAGGACTGGGCTTGTGTTTTAGTTCTGACACTTTCTGTGTGCAATCCAGGCCAGGTCTTCCCATCGCTCCCAAATTCACTGTGTGATAATAAGCCCTAGGCCAGGTCATGAATATTTGATGCAGGCATCTAGATCCGGATGTACTTGTGTCTTGTTAAGCTCGACATAGTCTTTTCTAAGCAAATCAGGCACAATGCGGAAAAAAAAAAATTGATACAAAACAAAAGAAAGCGGACGCAAACCTTGCAAACTAGCAATTACTTTCCCCGGTGTAAGGGGAAACTCTCCCACCTCGTTCTGACTTCAAAGCCCTTCCTCACCTTAGAGAAACATGGCAGTTTCTATTTCCTCCCGACAATCAAATCTCAGCTCTTAGAGCGGTGTTGTTTTCATGCCTTGGAATCGCGCTCCTTTTCATCAGAGCCTGTAGCTGCATCCTGCTTCGTCTGCACTTTCCTAAGACTCTCTACCCAAGGAATATGCATCCAAAGCTCAGAGTGAAAATCCATGAAGCCCCCGACGGCATGAGATTCCAGGAGTCGGACTCCCTCCCAAGAACTCTCTCAGAACTCTTCTCCCTTCCCTTTTCACCCGTCTCTCTGAGGCAAAGGCCAACTTTCCTACCTGCCTTTGTCCATTTGTGCCACTACAACAGAACTCCTAAGAAGGAGGAATTTATAAAAAAACAGAAATGTATTTCTTAGAGTTCTGGAAGGCACGAAGTCTGGGAGAATGGCGTGTGCACCTGCTGTGGGTTTTCCTACTCCGTCAGCCCCTGACAGAAGGACGGAGGACACCAGTGGGCAGGAGGAAGCCCATCCTGCTCCAAGAAGAACCTTCTGGTGCTCGTGGCATTGTTCCACCCATCGGCACACAGCCCTCATAGCCTGATTGTCCCCTAAAATCTCCACCTTTCAACACCGCTGCCCTGGATTGAAGTTTCCAACACACAAGCGTTGGGCAAGGTCCAGCCCGTAGCACTGTCTCTCCCAGAAATGTCCGCAAGATATTTTCAATTTCCCATATGCACCACTGAGGTTCCGCTCAGTCAGAATCCACCTGTGACTACTACCCTCTGCTTATTTTACTCCTGTTCTGAACCTGGCATTTGTTCCCATAGTGGCAGCCCAACAAAGGGGGTGTCCAACAAGAACCTGAATCCCACAGACACTAAGAAGAGCTGAGGCAGGATCACAGAGGGGACCCCCGTGCAAGAACAGGGCAAGCTCTTTGGAGGCCTGAGTGCATCTCCTTCCCTGAGAAGGGAAGACAGTTGGATTCCCAAAAAGCAAGGATCAGGGTTTTCTAAGGGAACCAAGACCTGTGCCGACTCAGGCCTGGGAATCACCTAAAGAGGAAAAAGAGAAAGCAAGACACTAAGCACCTCCTACGGAATATATGGGCTTCACATTCCGGGCTGCGCAGGCCTATGAGTGGAAATGTGCTGGGACTCTTCTTGCCTGGGCAATTCCTCTGACATCTCTACAAAAACATATGCACCGCGGAGCTTTGCTTCTAGTGTTGAAAGTCCAGAGGAATAAAAAGAATAAATTAAGGGCCAGCGAGATAGCTCAGTAGACTAAGCACCTGCTTTGACAAATGCAGGCACCAGAGTGCAATTCCTGGTCCTGTGTACAATGCTAGTCTTGCCTCTGTGGCATGCTGAGCCCCAACCAAGTCGGGGCATGGTGGTGCACCGCACCCCTGTAATCCCAGCTCTCTCTCTCTCTTTCTCTCTCTCTCTCTCTCTCTCTCTCTCTCTCTCTCTCTTGCTTTTTTTTAGACAGACTTCTGCTATGTAGCTCAGACTGGCCTTGAGCTCACTATGTAGCTCAGGCTGGCCTTGAAGTCACAGTAGTCCTCCTGCCTCAGTCTCCTGAGTGCTGTTATTATAGGCATGCACCACTACACATAGGTAAATCATTGATTTTATTTTTTAATATTTGTTTGTTTGTTTATTTATTTGTCACAGGGTCTTGCTGCACTGCTCAGGCTTGTAATGATCCTCCTGTCCCAGACTCCCCAGTGCTGGGGTTACAGGCATGCACCACCGCGCCTGGGATTTTGGGCCAGTGTGGCACGCAGTACCAAGGATTGAACCTGGGTCCTTATCATTTCCAGGTAGGCATTTAGTCCACCGAGCTATCTCCCCTGCCCAGTCGTTAATTCTTGATGAGGACAGAGTCATTCTTCCACAGAGTGTTTGGGAACAATATGTTACTATTGGCATTTGCGGTTATTGCTGGTAGTCACTGGGTAGGACCAAGAAGTGTACCACACGGGATGAAAAAAACATTCCCCCATCTGGCAAGGGTTTGAGATTCCCCGTCATACATTCTTGTGAGTCCATCTGCACTAAATATAAGCACAGCGCTTACCTCTCCATATGTCTTCGCTTTTGCAAACTGGGATAGCCACATAAACACCGGAGCCTCTGGAGTTTGGCTTAGCTTGAGTCTTCACGATGAGTCGCTTGGTCATCTCAGAAAAATCATGAAATTGCTGACAACTTCGTGGCACTGAAATCACCCACAGAACCCATTTAGATCTGTCTGGCTTTGGAGCTGTGGCATCCCTGGGGTCTACACAGAGGGGCAGGCATCTGTTTGTTTCACTATCATCGGCTAAGCATGCCAAAGGCATTTATATCACAGGATATTTATTATTTTATTATAAATAGGCTTCCCTTATATCTTTTTTTTTTTTTTCAGGACCCGGGATCAAACTCAGAACCTTGCACTTACTAGGCAGACACTTAAGCTACTGAGCTACATCCTCAGCCCAACTTCCTTTATTTTATTTTTATTTTTATTTATTTATTTATTTATTTATTTTTTATTTTTTATTTTTTATTTATTTTTATTTATTTATTTATTTTTTTGTCTTTTTGAGACAGGATCTCACTATGCAGTTCAGGCTGGTCTTGAGCTCACTTTTGTAGCCCAGGCTGGTCTCAAACTCGCATCGATTCTCCTGCCTCAGCTTCCCAAGTGCTGGGACTACAGGCATGCACCACCACACCCAGATTCCTTTATATCTTTATGTTACAGTTTTAAATCATGTTTTAGGAAGATTATATCACTTGTGAATTTAATTACAGTAGTGTATGGCTGTTGTTCCCAATATCATTATAAGTACAGAACTGTATCAGGTAGCTTCATATTATTACAGTAAAATCATTCATTTTACTAAGAGAAAAGTTTTATGGAGCTCATGGTGTGGGGATTCCAAAGTCTGAGATCTGGCAGATGCATTGGTGTGACCTCGGGTTAGAATGCCAGATGAGCAGCACTTCCTGTGAAGAGCACCTGTGGGGAGGAGGCACTTCCTGTGAGGAGCACCTGTGGGGAGGAGGCACTTCCTGTGAAGAGCACCCATGGGGAGGAGGTACTTCCTGTGAGGAGCACCTGTGGAGAGGAGAGCTCACAGTGAGATGGGGCCAGGGAGAGGGGAGGGCAGGTGGAGGCACAGAGCCTGTGAAGATGCATCCCTAAGTAGGGACCTAGGAGCATTTCCCTGGGCCACACCTGCCAGGGCCTCCACCACCTTTCCCCAGAACTACCTTGAAGACCAAGTCCTAGACATAAGGACCTTTGGAGGGGGACCATGCCCATACTCAGACCATTGCAGAGTCACCAATGCAGGTAACTTTCACTTAAAAATAGAACACAAGGGCCAGTAAGATAGCTCAGCAGTCTAAAGCACCTGCTGAGGCGACCACAGGGGCCAAGGTTCGATCCACGGCACCACATGCTGTGCCAGCCCCACTCCCAGGGCAGGCTGAGCCAGCCTTACTATAAATAAATAAAGTTTAAATAGAAGAAATATAGTACAAGCCAGAGAGATAGCTCAGTGGCGTAAGTGCCTGCCTGGCAAGTGCAAGGTCCTGAGTTTGGTCCCTAGTACCATAAATAAATAAAAATATAAAAATAAAAATATGGTACATTGAGCCAGGGGTAGGGCTCGGGGGTACATCAACTACTAGGCAAGAGTGGGTCCCTGAGCTCGATTTCTGGTACAGAAAAAGAAAACAAAAAAAAGGGCATATTTAATTGTGAACACCTTGCTACTCTTATGAAAAATAGCCAAATCTACATAGACTGGCATAGTGACACCGCTAAGACAGACAGTCAAGTAGGGAAAGCTGGTTCAAGCCAGACATGGTGGCACTACCTGTAGTCCCAACCCTCCAGGTGGGTGAGACAGGAAGATTGCAAGTTCTACTCTGGCCTGGGCAAGGGAGCAATTTAGCAAGATCTGTGTCAAAATTTAAAAATACAGTAATCATAATCATAATAATGACTGGGATATAGTTCAGGGGGGAGGCCCCGATTTCAATCCCCAATATCACATAAAAAGAAAGAGGAAGGGAGGAAGGGAGGGAGAGAGGGAGGGAGGGGGGAGGAAGAGAGGGAGGGCAGGGAGAGGGAGGGAGGGAGGGAGGGAGGGAGGGAGGGAGGGAAGATAGATGGAAAGAAGGAAGTAAATATCTTCCGGAAAAACTTTTGGCATTATTTACATACAAATTCACACATCCAAGATGAAAGTGACTGTTGGCCACCAGAGGGTCCCCGTCAGAAGTCCCCAGGACTTTTGTCAACGTTAAGGACAGCAGGACACTTACAACTCATCATTTGGTCAGGCGGCCACAGCGATAAACCAGTTCACTTCCACAAGCCAGTTTAGGGAGGATGTTTTCTCCACAAAAGATCAAGTTGTTCACAGCCTAGCAATGATTCCCCAGGTCCCCGCCGCCTAGGACACGAATGACACATCGCTCTGGCACTAGACTCTGCTGCACGCCCCGCCAGCTGGTCCGTGGGTCTCCACACCCCCACGCAGCTGTTCAGGGTTCTGCGCCCACACTGACATGACGCCTGTTGTTGCCGTCGGTCTCAGCCATGGCTTTGCCTGTGCCCTGACCTGGTCTGGCTACCAGCGCCCTGCCCCTCCCCAGCATGGAGGAACAGCCTCACCCCCGAGAAATATGCTCTTCCTTTCCACTTTGGACAGCAGGTCCTTAAGAGATCACAGAGACTATTTTCTGTCGGAGGCATTCTTCAGATGTGTGCCTGAACGTATTGAAAATGCCTGAATGAAGACCAGAGGTCCAAGAGGGGTCTCATAGCTTCATCCTTTCCATACCTGGAGACGAGATTTCCACTTTCTGGTGCCACATTCTTTACCACTCATTTATTTGTGAATAGTCTAAGCCCGGGCCCTAAGAACCGCCCATCAATACCAAAATAGGCACGTACACAAGACCGCTGGTGTCGACACAGATAAGCAAGTATCGCAAACACTAAGAGTGGAGTTCTGAGTTCAAACCATGGGGGAACCAAAGGTCACCTTTGCCATTATGGGATGCACAGCCTTTCGCTGGTCACATGGCTTCCCTTGACTCAGCTTCCTAATCTATAACATGAGCGAGCCACACGAATCCTTGTACGATTAAATGGCCATGCATGTGAAGAGCTCTGCCTAGTTGTGACAGACCTCGGAACTGTAGAAGAGCTTGCAGTGCTCTGCTCCGGGTCACCAGCACAGGCACTCAGACATGGCAGTGTGTAGCAGAAAGCTTTGATTTCTGACCTCAGTGCCATCGCAGAGATCTTCTGTAAGAAGCAGAAAATTTCTCTGAAACCATGTTGGGTCAGTCGTGACTTTGTTTTGGGGAGCTGTGCAGACGGCGTCGAAAGAAACAAGGGACAGAGTGCTGAAGGGCCTTTGGGAGATGCTCCGTCTTCCTCCAGACTTCGAGTAAGTTCTTACACCTGCTCAAAGCCGAGAGAGATCAAACATTCTCTAAGTTCTTGTGGCAAACAAAGGATGCAATCAGAGGCAAAACAAACCCTGGACTGACCAAACAACGAGGGCATTTGGTCACTCACATTGCATGTTAGGCATCTGTGTGTCTCAATGTCACTCTGACCTCCTCAAGAGCCAGAGGAACTTCATACAATAATTACACTAGCTCCTGCTCCAGGCCAGTCTCGTGGGGTGCTCCATAAAGTCTTAGTGCTAAGGGCCTAAGCGTTATAAGAATGACAAGAGAAGTACTGGCTTTTCAAAGCTCTGCGAGTCGCATAAAGGCAGCGGGGCCTGGATGCCAGGCTGGAATAGTGACAAAGGAAAAGTGAGACAGATCCCCAGGAGACATGAGGAGATGAAGAAGCGGCTGTGCAAATTGCAGAGCCCCCTCTGGATAAATATAGACTTTTAGGGGAAGACCAGCCCCACCAGGAGGACTGTGGAGGGGCAGACGCTGATGGTGACAGCGGGAACTGCCAGGAGCAGATTTATAGAGCCGGCAAGATAGCTCAGTGGTCTAGAGCACCTGCTTAGTCAAGCTTAGGCAACCGCAGGGGGGACCCAGGTTCGATCCCTGGCACCACATGCTGTGCCAGCCTCACCCCCAGCGCAGGCTGAGCTAGCCATAATATTAAAATAATAATAATCATAACCTCCTCATATCTTTCCAATTTCTCTTACTCTGCTGTAATATCTCTTCCAGTACAGGATGTATCAACATCTGAAAAACAGGTTTCACCCATAGTTAGCTACCATCTGGCCCCTTCCATTGAACACCAGCTCACTTGGGGCTTGAGAAAGTGTGCTTTAGTCACTGACCAGTGGCTCTCCAGTGCTCACAGTGGTTCCCGGCTTGACAGTAGTGCTCAGCGACCTTTTTGTTGCATGAATAGATGAAACTACCCCACGGAATCCACACGGCCAGGAGCAATGCAGCGGTTGAGCTTTGAGGCCTCCGTTCTGCAGAAGCCACTTGCCACCTGCACCCCGCATACCCACAACTCTCCGCTTCTTCCTCTACCACAGGTGCCCTCTACTCAGGTACACCCTCCTGCCGCCAAGGTTAGGGGGCCATAGAAGGTGGGCAAATCACTCAGTCTCAGAGAGTGTAAGGAACATGGAGCATCTCACACCTGGGAGACAGGAAGAACCAGCACTCTGCCAGATTGAATCCAAGGCTACATAACACCCTTTCCATTCACCACTAGTTGCTCTCAAAATGAACAAAAATTAGCTAAATAAACCACATGGTGTAATGGGCCTCACATCTTCATTTTAATTTTTTAGTCTTTAGTGTTTGACACAGAGTCTCACTATGAAGCTGGGACTCTTAGTGATCCTCCTGTCTCAGCCTCCCCAGCACTGAGATTATAGGGGTACACCACCACACCCAGTCTCAGTGGCCCACATAGCACAGCTGGAGTTCCAGGGCCAGCATGGCATGGGTACTGGGGATCGAACTTAAGTCTTAGCCCTTGCCAGGCAGGCGCTTAGACTGCTGAGCTATCTCTCCAGCCCACATCTTAATTTTAATCAATAACTGTGTTAATGAGTCTGGGTATGGGGATGCACACCTGTAATCCCGGCGCGAGGGAGGCACAAAGAGGATCACTATGAGTCTCAGCTGCGTAGTGAGACCCTGAAAAAAAAAAAAAAAGAATTTTGTTAAAAGAAAGAGTTAGGCGGCCATAGTGGTGCAGGCCTGTAATCCTAGCACTTGGGAGGCTGAGGTAGGAGGATCAGTGCGAGTTCAAGACCAGCCTGGGATACAAAAGTGAGCTCACGGCCAGCCTGAACTGCACAGCGAGACCCTGTCTCAAAAAGACAGAAAAAAGAAAAGAAAAAGAATAAAGAAAGAAAGAGGAAGAAGAGAGGGAGCAGAGGGGAAAGAGAAAGAGAAACACAGAGCGATTGACATTCTGACATTCTGACGTTCTGACGTTCTGACGTTCTGTCCAGAGGCAACCGAAGCCGAGCGTCAGGGGCACCTCGCTCCAGCCTCGAGAGGCACGGGCAGGTGCCGACCGTCTTTTCCTTCTAGCCAGCACTCCCTAGAAGACTTAGGTTCTGTCTTTTACCGTGTCTGCAACAGGAGGCCGTCATTACGAGCTTACAAGGCTGTCATTACGGAAACAACAAAGTCGAGAAAGCCACTTTCATCTGGGGCTGTGGTACATGCCTGTGAGCCTAGCAGCCTCGGCAGCACAGCACGAAGATTGCAAGTTGAAGACCAGCCTGGACAATACAGAGACCCTGTCTGAAACAAAGGCGTGGGGACAGAGCACAGTGTGGAAACCCTGAGCTCAACCCTCGGTAGTACAAAAATAAAAGAAAGCGACGTTTTACTTAAAAATCTAGCCAACTTTATAATAATTAAATATATGAAAACAACTCTTGTTTTCATATCATGCTGATAAGTGTTCCTCGGAGAGGCAAAGATGTTACGAACAGAAGTTATCCCTGGAAGGGCCTATCTGGAATTTGAAGCTGCAGTTCCCTTCTTTGTCGCCAGGGGGCTCTCACATTTTATTCCTTGTAACCCGTATTCTTTTTTTTTTTTTTTTTTTTTAATGTTTGGCCCACGGTCTCACTATGCAACTCCGACTCGTTGTGATACTCCTGTTTTCAGCCTCCCTCCCAGCGCTGGGATTACAGATGTACGCCACCGCTTGCCGACTCGGTAGCCAGCTCAGTGGGCCTGGGGACAGGCCTCTAGATTCCTTCTAAACTCATACATTTGAGTTTGTGTACATGAATTTCTTATCAGAGGTGAGTTGTTATCTGTATGTACAGATTGTCATCAAATGTGTGTGTGTTTGTGTACATAACTTATGGTAGTAACTTTATAATTAGGAACTGGGAGACGAAATTATAATTGCCTGTTAGAATCCCTTGATCAATTACTATTTCAAAGCAAAATTGAAGAGAAATCCAATTCGCAGCCCATAAAGAGGCCCCCTGTCCATAATTATTAAAAGCAAATTAGTCTGTACCAATTTTCTTCTCAGCCGCTATAGAAGTGACTTCCTAGAAATTCTAGTTCAGACTAGCAGTGAAGTGATACATTTTTCAAATAAATTAAACCGGCTTAATTTATTTGGAAGACAAAGCTGATTTATTTCAACCACCTAGCCCAGGCTCGTAAAGGCCACTTGAGGCTGCGGACTTGCTGCTTTTCCTCCCTCTCCTGCGATCCAACTGGCCAACTTTTGACACGGAGCCAAGGTAGGGCTGTGTTTTCCAGGGATTCTGGTACTGACTCTTGCCTCGACTTGTTTGTATGAAATTTCCGACATGTCCCAGTTCACTAAGACATCCTTGTCCTGCTCGGGCATCAGCACGTGCACTGATTCCTAGGGCAGGCCAGCAGCGGTACCCTCTCGGGCCATGGGGCACGCAAGTCACAGTAGGAGCACAGCGACTCGGTTGTGAGACCCGCACAAAAGTTACCACGAGGACTTCTGAGTCCCCTTTATACACCCAGCCAAAATACTTCACATGTTCATTTCGCCACCGCAGAATTCAACTGACATAATAGAGCGAGCGTGACTTGGCCTTCTTTCACTTAGACGTGAGGTCTGTTGACAAATGACGTAAGAAGGCGTGGGAGGAAGCCAAGCTTCTCTCTAAACACGCTTGATTGTGGTGCCTAAGACCATCCCCGCCAAGCCCCAGTCTCTGCCCCATCAGCTCCAGAATCAGCTCCTCTTTCTGGCCGGGTTCTCTTGGGGCTTCCTCTCGAGTGCCCTCCTCCGTACAGCCTGCGCTGGAATGCAGCAAAAAGTCACAGCCTCTCCTCTCTCGCTGTGTTCCCAGCACAGACAAAATGCTTTAGAAAATTTTAATATTGTGGAAATACATACAGGATTTACAAAGCAAATTCGGGGAGAAATGCACTATAACAGAAAACACTAACGTGATATTTCCTAAGCACTTCATGATAGGACTGTACCAAGAGCACTTTCCCTTAGCTCCCCCATCGCTCCACTCTGGCTGCTTCTGGAGATTTCAGGCTCCCTCTGGATGTGCCCTTTACTCTGGGGCTCATGCTAATCAGTCTCCTCCCTCCTCGAGTGGATTTCACAGCTACTTTTCTCAGATTTATCTTGCAATTAAAACTGGACAGGTAGGGGCCCGGTAGGGTGGCTCAGTGGTCTAAAGCGCCTGCTTAGGAAAGCTTAGGTGGCTGCAGGGACCGCAGTTCGATCCCCAGCACCACATCCTATGCCAGCCCTGCCCACAGGGCAGGCTGAGCCGGCCATAAAAATAAATGAATAAACAAACAAAATTTCTGAAACAAGAAAATAAATAAATAAATAAATAATTCTTTAAAAAAATTTTAGAACTGGACAGGCAGATGCATTCGTAAAAAATGCTATAACCTAGTATTACACGCTATCCCCAGAGGGTTTTGCTCCCACACTTTATCATAGCTCTACTTGCCTCATAGGCTGTGAAGTAGGCACCCCTGACAGACAGCCTCACCTCCTATCTTTGTTCATTCTTCAGCTGCCGTAACAAAATACTTGAAGCTCGGTGATTTATAGAGAGAATTGACATCTCTTGAGTTCATGATTCTGAAGGGTAGAAGATCTAAGTACGTGGCACCGGGTTCTGCTTGACAACTGGTGGGAGCCTTTATGCTGCCTCAGAGCACGGCAGAGAGTGTCATGTGAGGGGCCAGAGCATCAACACTAACCTGGGTCTCTCCTCTTCTAGAGCTACTAACATCGTCGTCGTGGGGTCCCCAGCCTCACGGCTTCCTCTAATCCCAATGCCCTAAACAGAACACATGAAGGGGGGGATTAAATTTCTTATGCATGAAACTTGTGGGGGGGATGCATTCAAGTCATTTCATTACTACCCCGCCCCATATTGCAGATGAGAAAACTAAGGCTCCAAAATATCTAGGAGCTCGGCCCAATATCACACAACATTTTTTTAAAATGTATTTGGTACAGGGTCTCACTATGCAGCTGGGGCTCATAGTGATTCTCCTAGCGCTGGGATCTCAGGCATGTGTCACCCCACCTGGGCTCAGTGGATGGCTCAGCATGCCTGGGGGCAGGGCAGGTGTGGCATGTGGCGCTACAGCTTGAACCCTGGTCCTTGTGCTTGTCTAAGCAAGTACTTAATCCACTGAGCTATCTCACTGGCCCTTATCACACAGCTTTTGAGTAATAACATTTAATAGATGGTCATGGAATCTGGTGCAGAACCAAGTGGAAAATGCTCTGCAGCAACGAACTGAAAGGCAGCCAACATTTTTACACAGCAGGCTGAGGGGGGATCGCTCCCAACACAGCAGCCCAGAGCCAGCTTTGGGCTTAGTTTACACAGGTTTGCAAGTGGGAATCACAGGAGTTGGACTGCTTGGTGAATTTCTACTGGGCAGTGTGGCTGGCTCCTCTCTCATTGCCGAGCAGAGAGTCCTTGAGACAAGTTAGCCAACGGTGTGCTTGGCAGCGAGAAAGTTCAGGCTACGCATTTGGGTGCGGTCAGAGCACCCTGGGCCAGGCTGGCTGTGGGGTCATCAGGCAAGCCTGAGAAAGTCAGACACACAAGCTGTGCCCACGCTGCCTGTGCTCCCTTTGTCTCAATACTGCGCCAGACTACTGGTTGATTTTTAAATTTGTTCATAAATTTCCATCACAAGATCACTCTGCTTCTTACATTTCAGAGAAAACTTACTCTGTCCCAGAGGCATCCTATTTCTAGTCAGGAGACTTGCTACCTAAACAACAATATCCTCTGGGCAAAGTCACCCGGAAGAAGAGTGGAACCTTGGGAAAGAGGGCACCGTGCACCCCCACCACCTTTGTATGTGTGTGATCTGTTAGTGGGCATTTGCACTAGCGAAAACTTGTCTTGAAAATGGAAGTACTACAGAGGAAGAAGTACATTGTAGAAGAGTTAAGCTTGTTACATAGATAGAGAAACAAGATGGAGGGCTGGGGAGATGGCTCAGGGGCATAAGCACCTGCCTGGCAAGCTCAAGGTCCTGAGTTCGATCCCAGGCACTGCAAGAAAAAAACAAGATGGATAAGCCACAGTGCATTAATATGAATGTAGCTCTTTCACTATAGATCGAGAGGGCTCTGAAGATGAGGTGTCGTTCGTGTGATAAACGAGAATGAATCGTACATTCTGAGAGCAAAACACAAATGTGTGCATAAATCTCACACAATGATGGTCATGAAACAGCTCAGGCATGCAAGAAAACATGGGATGAGTCCACTTGGTAACAAAACAGGTGAAACCCTCAGTATTGTAAGCCAGAATCCTAGTTACCTGGAGTAGGTAGGGGAAGACAGTGCAAAACAAGAGTGAGGCATTCCCCAGAATCTCTGGTTCTTGAGAACGCTGAGTCCGGGTGAGGTAGGACCACAGGCACAAGAGTTGCACAAAACGACGTTCAAGGCTACACAAGCAGCTTGAAGTAGGTTCAAGGCTCAGTGGTTGAAACGCCTGCCTGGCAAGTGCAAGGACCCAATTTTGATCCCCGATGCTGCATGCCGTGCTGTGCCGTGCTGACCTGGCACATGCCTGTAATCCCAGCTCTGGTGAGGCTGAGACAGGAGAATCACTATGAGTCAGAACCGTGTGGCAAGACCCTGTTTCCAATACATAAATAAAAATTAAACTAGAATTTTAAAATGAGGTTTCAATTGTGTCGGCAACTGAGCGACTTAACACAAATAACTTCCATAACTTGTATCTCCGATTTTTGCATCTATAAAAGGGACTGATGACACCTTCCTCCGAGGGTTGGTGTGAGAAGCGAAGGCAGTGATGTGCACAGAGCGCCCTACAGCATGCGTAGGTGCGCTAATAAATGGTAACTATTATTATCCCCACCCCATGCCTGATAGTAAACTAGGATCAGAGGAGAGATAGGTAAAGCATAAGCCAGAAGGAAGAGGAAGAACCAAACCAGGCTTGGGATCAAAGGTGTGCAGAATCCGCCGGAATGCCGCACTCAGGAGAACCAGCTCTCTGCTTCCCACTGCCCACACAGTTTCCCAAATATTGCTGCCTGCAAGTGCCGGCCAGCCCCATGCAACCCACATGTTCTTTTCATTGCTTCCACAGGGGCCCTGGCTGGAAGGACTGATGCTAATCTGATAAATTAATTTGTACGTATGGTCACATAGTGGTTCCTGGCAGCTTGCTGGGTTACCCTCCTGGTGACGTAAGCTGCATGTTCACCAGAGCTCTGTGGAGACAGACGGCTTGAACCCAAGCTGGTGGAATTTCACCTGATCCTGGATCAGGAAGGAGCCTGCCAGGGAGGAAAGGGGGAGGTCATACAAAAATGGGGGTGCTAAGACCAAGGCCGGAGGAACAGGCTCCAGCCCGGGAGATCCCAGGATGTAGAGATTCAGTTTTCTTCCCTGACAACAGTAGGAAGACACCAGCCAAACTAGCTTCCGATGGGAGAGAAGGAGCCCTCCTGGGGGAGGGGGGGGGTGGCAGCTAGACGGCCTCTGGCTCCCGAGGGATGCAAGCAGAACTGTTTTTTCTTTTTTTTTAGCTTTAACTTTGAATCGCTAAGGATGTCCTAGGACATGTATACAGGGGATACCGCTCAGGACTGACAGGGAGCCACCCGTGGCCATGTGGATCTTGGGAGCATCAGGCTCAAGGGGAAGAAGCTGGACCCCAGAGGCTCTGGAAAAGGCCACACCTATCTACACTGATAAATACCCGAGGCCAGAAGTGGCACTGGGTCAGAGAGGAGGTGCTGGGAAAGACTGATAGGGGTTAGAATCGTTCTCTGCCCTGCCTGAGGGGGTGGCAGGACAGGGACGAGGGCAGGTGCGTCGGTCGCAGTCCCCTGAGCTGTCCCCTTGGGAAGGACGAGATTTATTTTCTGCATGTTACAAAGTTGATTTAAAGGCCAAGTATGGTGTCTCAGTCATATAGGTTGCTCTGCTCCTTAAGTCTTAGACGCCCTGCAATTCTCCCAGCAAATTAATGCGGGCTGCATACTTGACAGTTGGCACTAGGAAGATAGCCCCACAGCATAATCACCTGCCTGGCAAGTGCAAGGTCCTGAGTTCAATCCCCCGTACTGCATGCAATGGGCGTGGAGGTACATATCTGTAATCCCAGCAGCTGGGAAGGCTGAGACTGGGGGATCACTAAGAGTCCAAGCTGTGTGAAGAGACTTTGTACCCCCCCAAAATAGTATTTACTCCTTGTTGACGGCCACACCCACTCCCTGAGGAGTGCATGATTCATGCCACATTACAGATAAGCAGACAACGGGCAAGGGCATAAGTCTTTTACCTCAGAGCCTCACTGCCTTGCCCTGGCCAGGATCACCGTAAGAAATGCCCTCGGAGACCACACGGGGCTAGAAGTGGAGCCCAGAGTGTACATAAGGACGCAGCTGTGCCGCTGCTTCAGGACCGAGACCAGAAGGAGCTGAAGGCAACCACCATGAGGAAGAAACGCCAACACCGGAGTGGAATCGTGCTGCGCGCGGAAGAACGGCCTTTCCCGTATGTGAGACTTTCAGACCCGCGTGGAGGCCTGAGCCAACACAAAGGCGGGGAAGGCAGAGCTGCAGTCTCCCCCTCTCGCAGCACGGTGCACCCCCTGCCACCTCCGGGGTCCCCAGGGTCTTCTAACTCTCATAAATCACAGCAAGAGGCCCATGAATTACCTCACCACAGTCTGGCTTCCTTCCGAGCGGCGACTGTCCAAGCCTTGCTCCAACTCCCCGCCCCCCTTTCCCCTGGCTTTGCACCCTTCGCCCATTTCTCCCTGCTGAAATCACACACCTCTGACCCCAGAAAGCAAGCGGGCCTCCTCCGCTCTCCTCCTCCTCCTCCTCCTGCCACCCTCCTCCTCTTTCTGGCCCCCTCCTCCTCCCTCCTCCCCCCAAATCCCTTAACATCTGAACAGAGGCCCCTGGTATCATACGCACCTTCTGCACACAGGGTCTAAAACTCTGCGTGCAGGGGTTAGACAGAAGAGGAGAGAAAACACACACCGGTGCGCACTAGGGGGTCCTGAAAGCAGCCACAGAATGTGTGGAGATGAGCCAGGGTGGGGGCGGGCGCTGACAGGTTGTGAGAGTTCTACACCACTTAGTATCTTTCTGTTCACTATTTTAAGAGGCACCCCTGGGCCTCAAGGTGTGTACCGCAGAGACTAAAGCAACATAAATAAGGCGGTCTCCAAGAAGACAGAAGGGCCCTGGCAAACACCACCAGCCTGGGCTCAGGGAGTCGGCCAGCACCTTCCTTCCCAGCCACCTGGGCCTGAAATTGTCCTCAGATCCCCACATCGGCGGCACCGCGTGGTGCAAACGCCCTCGCGTGTTTACCTAGACCTTTCCTGTGTTGGCCCGCACCTGCGCTCCTGCCCTGCCTCCCAGACTCCTCCAGGCCCGCAATCAAACTGGTTTCCTCGCCACTCCCCGGCGCTCCTCTGGGCACCCTGCCCGCAGGTCCTTGCTCTTTGACGCCTCTGCCAACCTCGGCCTGAGGACTGGCTCAGGCCGGCTTCTACCTAGACCCCCCTGGGGCACCCTGCTGGCAGGTCTGGTCCTCCTCCCACCTCCCCACTGCCCCCAGCTGCTCTACTACTAAGGGTTGCACCCGCTTGCGTGGTGCCCAGCCAGGAGCCTCTCACCGCTGCCTGTCTTGGTATCTGTCACAGGTGCAAAGTCTGCACCAACACAGAGGGAGGACTACAGGGGTAGGACCCGGGCGGATGGACGCGGATTGGGTTTAGGATCCGAGTTGAGAAAGGTGAGACGATGCCGGGTCCCACCCACCAGGCGGCGCCTGCTGTCTCATTCCATCAGAGAGCCTCCAGGTTTGCAAGTTTGGTACCTGTCGGACCAGTTTTCTTCCTGCCCTCCTGTCCCTTTAAGAAGGTGAACCAGGTGAGACCGAGGCTCCGCCCCCAGCTCCGGCCCCGCCCCCCGGCCGCCAGGCCCCTTCTCTCCCTCGCGACCCGGCCCAGCCGTCGGGACCCAGGTCCCAGGTCCCGGCCGGCGCCATGGAGTGGCGCTGGGCCCGGGGGCTCGGGCTGCTCCTGCTGCTGCTGCTGCTGCTCTGCGCCCCGCTGCGCCCGGGGGCGCACGCCGAGGAAGGTACGGACCCCCGCCCCGCCGCCCCCCCCCCGCCCGCGCCCCTCTGGGAGCCGCGCACCCGGGCAGGCCCTGCGCCCCGCCACAGTCCTTCCGCTCCAGCACCGACCAGGCCGATCTTTGCTCTTTAACCCCACGCTGCTGCTCTCGCGGGCCAGTCACCCCGTCCCTGCTAGCCAGCAGGTTTTGCTCAGGGTTAGGAGTGTCCGTTCACCGTGCTGGGGAGCTGCACACACCCCACCCAGCCCGGGCCCCTGGGCCCCTTCATCCCCAGGCAGCGGGGTCCGGCCGCTCTAAGTCGAGGTGGAAGCCACCTTCTGCTAGCCTAGGCCAGGCGACTGGGTGACCTGCCATTGAGGGGAAGGGCGAAGACTGGAGATGCAAGGCTTCCCATATGTAGGGATCAAAGCTTGCCCTAGAGGCTCCCACAGAGTCCCCCCACACACCCGCTTCCCAAGCCCTGCGTCCCTTAGTTCCCCCATTCAGAGCTGGGCCTTGTACCACCCAACCATAGGCCTTAGACAGTGCAAGTCAACATCTGCTCCTTCCAGGGTCCTGCGAAGGACCAGAAGACCTGACCTCTACCACCAACCCCCCCCACCCCCCCACCCCCCCGCTGCAGCTCTGCAGGAGATGGGGTGCCGCCACACCTGCCACCTTCCCTGGGTCTGAGTGGGGACATTGCTCCGGGGCTGCTGGACCCATGACTCTGGCCTTGTCTTTGGTCAGCGCCAAAGCTGGGTGGTCTGCCCAGCTCCCCAACCCCTACAGACCCTGCAATCCCTAGAGCTCCGCATTCCTTGCTGCCGTCCTGTTCCCCAAAACCTCCCATGTCCCCGATGTGAAGAAGAGGATGTGGAAGCTGAGGCTGAGGCCCCAGCAAGAGGAATGTGGGTTGCACGGATGCCTCCTCCTCCCCCTGAGGTGACAGGCAGGCTCCTTTCCTCTCCTCCCTCAGTCATGCTGATGGACACAAGCAAGGCCCAAGGAGAGCTGGGCTGGCTGCTGGACCCCCCAGAGGACGGGGTAAGTGTTGAGAGGAAGGATCTGGGAGGCTCAAGAATGAAGGCCAGTGGGAACCAGGGCGGACAGGTGGGTGGAGGAACAGAAAAGAGCAGGAAAAACTGGAAGTGGCTCCTCCTGGAGGGGGAGGGGAGGCTGAGTCAGTGCCTCCTGAATGGGATTTGGGGGGGTCAAACTTCACCCCATGGGGGATGCCTGAACCTCCTCTCCTAGGTGAATACTCCAGGGGGCAGGGTCCATTGAAAATGACCCTGTTGAGAGAGGGGGAGCCAGGCCTGGCTTGGGAAGGGCTAGAAAGAGCAGAAACACCCAGGGCCTCAAGCACCTTTCATGGGTAGGTTTGGGGGCCAGGGAGCCCCATAAAAGTGTGCTCTAAATCATCCTTGGGCACTTCTTGCTGGAGAGGAGAGCCAAAGCTTTCATCAAGTTCGTCAGACATTAAAAGCTGCTCCCCTCGAGGTGTCAGAGCCCTTGGCGCCGTGTCACACCTCC
Source organism: Myocastor coypus (assembly GCA_004027025.1). Taxonomy (NCBI): domain Eukaryota; kingdom Metazoa; phylum Chordata; class Mammalia; order Rodentia; family Myocastoridae; genus Myocastor; species Myocastor coypus. The sequence continues at coordinate 69,522 of PVJA010003835.1, read as the reverse complement.
CAGGTAGGCTCCCTGCGCCACCAAAGAGCTGTTGGAGGATGGAGAGGTTCCTCCATCTCCCCTCCCTCCTGGGGCGTCCCTCAGACCAAGAGGGCAGAGGTCAGTTGTGGGTGGGTCCAGAGTGCGTATTTGGACACGAAGTCCAGAGAACACCCTTGCCGCCACCCAGCAGAGCTGCCTTGGTGAACAGACTCAGTGGTCCCTGACCCTGTTCCCTGGGTGCTTCCTTCCCATCATCCTTTGGACTTCTTAGCCCAGCCCTTCTCAGGTCTGAGTTACTCGCTTTCTTCCTCTCTCGATCTGAGGGTCTTGGCTTCATTCTCTGCTGTCCCAGAGTGGCCTCTAATGAAAGTTAATAGACCAGCCGGGCGTGGTGGCTCACGCCTGTAATCCCAGCACTTGGGAGGCTGAGGCAGGAGGATTGGTGTGAGTTCCAGACCAGCCTGGGCTACAAAAGTGAGCGCAGGACCAGCCTCAACTGCATAGCGAGACCCTGTCTCAAAAAGACAAAAAAAAAAAGAAAGTTAATAGACCAAACCCTAACATAGCCTCCAGAAGGGGCTGTTTAGAAAAGCTTAGATTAGGCCAGCCCTAATAGGTACCCCATCTCATGAGGCACCTCCTCTCTCTCTCTCTCTCTCTCTCTCTCTCTCTCACACACACACACACACACACACACACATACACACACTGGCTGCAATTGCATCTTCTGGCCCCCACAAGCCCGGCCACTGTACCCACATAGCTCTTGCTTAATTGGACCAGACAGAAAGAAAGAACCCTTTCTCAATCTTGCTAACAAAATAGCCTTGCAGTCTGAGGACAAAAAAGCAAAACAAAACCCAGCACTCTCTTACCTGCTTGTCCCTTCCACTTCTTCCCAAAACACACACACACACACACACACACACACACACACACAGAGTCAAGCTGGCCAGGATTTTCCCCCGGGGAGCAGCCAGCAGTCCCAGAGTGGGGAGTGAAAGATTCTGAATGTCACTCCTGGCTGCCTGGTCCCCACCATCTGTCTCCGCTGGCACCCAGAGAAGCAATCACAGCTGGGAACATCTGCTTCTGTAGCTCCAGCTGTGGCCCTGGCAATTTGGCCTCTGAGCTGCACCTTGACCACCCAGCCACCTACCGCCCTGTCCACCTGCCCCCCCCATGCCATCTTTTACCCAGCCCAGCTTCCTCACAGGTGCAGTGTCGGGTGCTTTCCATGACAGCTTTGCTGCCCCTTGCCCCCGCTTTGAACTTGGCAAACATAGTGCAGAAATGTGTGCCTCACAGCAGGGTATTTTTCTGTCCTACTCCATTACCCAAATGTTTCATTCATGGTGCTTTGGTAATGCCTAGGTGTTCAGTCTTGATAGAGAAGCAGAAGCCCTGGGAAAGTGAACTCCGTTTCAGGGCCGCAGGTCCTTTTGGGTCATGGGGGTGGCCTCCCAAATATTAATGGGGTATTTTGTAAAACTTGACAGCTGTTTTCTTCAATTCATGTAGGGGAAAAGAAACCTTGAGGAGTCTAAATGTTTTTTAAGAAGAAATGGTAGGCACATCCTACCAGCAGGTATTAGAAGATCAACAATAGCTAAAATATGTGCTGTTGATGGTCCTCAGGCCCATGGGACAGAACACAAAGTGCAAAAATGTCCCCACATATGTGATATTTGACTATACATGACACTAGAATTACATATCACTGTGGAAAGTATTGTTGTGAAAGACATTAATTGCTAAAATATAAATTAGCCTGCAGAATAGCACGAGGAAGATTTCATTTATACTGGGGGGGAAAAAACAGCGCAGAAGAACTTATACATTTCCATGGAGACAGTGGAAACAATTTGCAGAGTTTAACTCTGAGTAGCTAAGAATGGCTGCCTCTGGGAAGAGCTTGGAAGGGTGGCGGAACTTGCCCTTTTTATTCTGTGTACACCTTTATGTCTTTGCTGTATAATTAGCACAGAGAAGCATAATGATTAAGAGCAGAAACTCTGGAGCCTGAAACACCTGGCTCCACGGCTCTGCTCCCCACAGCTGAGCAGGCCACGGCCACTGGGCAGGTTGCTTACCTTACCCCCTCCGGGGAGAAGCGCTTAAACAACAAGTGCCTGCAGTACCTGCTATCCTAGCGCTCCCTTTTTTTTACTAGGTTTTAAAAATTCTTTTAATGTAAAAGAAGTTAAGGAGGGCAGACCCAGTAGTGCCTGGGAAGCCAGCCAACTCTTTCAGTTGATTTTCCTAATGGCTGGAAGGAAATATTGGACAAGGGGACCCTGCAGTGAAGCTCGGCACCTGATCTCTTGCCCTCCAAAAATAAGGCTCCGCCTCTTTGCACAAATAGACTGGAGAGCTAGGGAGAGGGCGCAGCGGCATAAGCTGCTGCCTGGAAAGAACAAGGTCCTGAGTTTGATCCAGAGACAGAAGAGTTTTGTGAATGAGCCTTGCCTTTGGGGCACCTGACACTTCTGCTGGTGAATGGGTGAAAACTGGCACTTGTACTCTTGGAGTTGGAAGAGATGAACTGCAGAGACCAGGGCTAACTAGGTTAAGGGGTTGTTTTTCCGCCCTTGCTATGTCCAAGTAAAGCTGCAACCCGAAACACTTAACCTACGATCCTGCGGCGGCCGAGGGGTCAGGTTGCGCAGGTCCTCTTTATCAGCTCTTGTCCCCGATTCTGCTTCTCTTCCCCAGTGGAGCGAGGTGCAACAGATGCTGAACGAAACACCCCTGTACATGTACCAGGATTGCCCACTGCAGGAAAGCGGAGACACGGACCACTGGCTCCGCTCCAACTGGATCTACCGGGGGAAGGAGCCCTCACGCGTGCACGTGGAGCTGCAGTTCACTGTGCGAGACTGCAAGAGCTTCCCTGGGGGAGCTAGGCCTCTGGGCTGCAAGGAGACTTTCAACCTCCTGTACATGGAGAGCAACCAGGATGTGGGCATCCAGCTGCGGCGACCCATGTTCCAAAAGGTGCTGCTAAGGGCCGGCCTGATAGCTCAGTGGATTAAAGCGCCTACAAGCAGGCACAAGGGCCAGGGTCTTGATCGCAGGCCCTGGCCCCAGGGCGTGCTGAGACACCAATTGAGACTGGGCATGGTGGTGGCATATGCCTGGAATCCCAGTTCTTGGGAGGCTGTAAACAGGTAGATCATTACAAGTCTGATCTAGGAGTGAGACGCTGAACACCCTGTGGACCCTTCCCTAAAATACAAAAAAAAAGTGCTGCTGCCACCCCGGGTCGTCACAGTAGCGACACCAATTCCTGCCTGGCTCCTCACCATGGCCCTGCTCAGCTAAGAAAACAAAAAGGGAGTCAGAGACAGGAAGGAAGTGCAGGTGTAGAGTAATGAAAAGAATGTGGGAGTAGAAACCAGAAAGGCTGGATCCGAGTGCCTACCGCTGAGGGCTCCGAGCTTCGGATTCCTTATCAGAACAACAGCGTGATCCTTCGTGGGTCCGGCCTAGGCAGCCTCGGCGGCCCCAGAGGCTTTTTCTTGCATGCTCTGAGATGGCCAGGTGCCATGGTAGAGGAGGGAAAGGTAGTGCAGGTGTCTTTAACCTATTCTGCCAGCCACTGTGTTCTGGTCTTCGTCTGCACCACACTCCACGGGCTTTGCAGGAGGGCAGTCACTAATATTATCCCTTTGTTGCATCTTCAGAAATCATACAGAAATGCAGGACAGTAAGGAGCATATTACTGCAGACTGAGCTCTCATTTCTCTCCAAAGAGCAATTGTTGTAAAGTTTATTATTAGCAATTAATTATGACACACTCTATAACTGATCACCTCCTTGCGGCAGGGTTAGCAGCAACTCCCAATCGCAGTTTTATGGATTATAAAGTCCCACTTTCTGGATTCTAGCCCAAGTCCCATCATGTCCTTGCTATGTGATCTCATGCTAAACCTCTAGTTTCTGCAGGCCTTACTTTTCTCCTCTGGGCATAGACACAATATGGTGGCCTACCTCACAGGACGATGGCTTGGGTTAAAGTAATGCATACAAAACGCTCCCCCTGGTCCCTTACACATCATAAGCCCTGCAGTCATGGCTGTGTATGTCGTACAGGTTAACTATCCCTTATCCAAAAGCTTGTGATCAGAAGCTTTGCTGGTTTTTTTTGTTTGTTTGTTTTTTGGAATATCTGCCTATGGAGAATAAGATGTTTGGAGCATTGGATTCAATTCTAAACATGAAACTTATTTGTATTTCACATACACCTTTATACACATAGCTGGAAGGTAGTTTTACACAATGTTTTTTGTTTTGTGTTTACACAATGTTTCAGCGCACCTGTATTGCGATGACCAATCTCGCGAGGTCAGGTGCGGAGTTTTCCTTTTGTGGCATCAGACCCCGAGTTTCCAGATTTGGGAGCATTTCAGTTCGGAATTTAGGGCTAGGGGTGTTAAATCTGTATGATGCCCACGTGCGGACTATTTTTCCATCGTTCCCTTTCCACCCCACGTTCCTCCCAGGTGACCACGGTGGCTGCAGACCAGAGCTTCACCATCCGAGACCTCGCGTCGGGCACAGTGAAGCTGAATGTGGAGCGCTGCTCCTTGGGCCACCTGTCCCAGCGCGGCCTCTATCTCGCCTTCCACAATCCCGGTGCCTGTGTAGCCCTGGTGTCTGTGCGAGTGTTCTACCAGCGCTGTCCCAAGACTGTGCATGGCTTGGCCCAGTTCCCTGACACCCTTCCTGGCCCCGGAAGTCTGGTCGAGGTGGCTGGGACTTGCCTGCCACACGCGCAGGTTGTTGCGGGGCCCTCAGGAGCACCCCGCATGCACTGTAGCCCTGAGGGCCAGTGGCTGGTGCCAGTGGGCCAGTGCCTCTGTGAGCCTGGATATGAGGAGGCCAGCGACGGAGTGGGCTGCACAGGTAAGGAGGGAGTCCAGGAAACTCTCCCAGGACCACTCAGGAGGGCTTCCTGGGAGCCAAACCTAGAAGGGCACCAACGCTCCTGCGCATGCGCAGGCTCTGTGCGCGCAGGAGCCCAGGGACACCTGATGGTTTTCCGGGTGTGGGGGATGGGAAGGAGGGAAGCAGGGGTAATGGCGTTGCAAGTAGGACTGGGCTCCGTTCTCTCTCCAGCCTGCCCTGAGGGCTCCTACCGCAGAGATCTGGGTGTACCCCGTTGTCTCAAGTGTCCTCACCACAGCAGAGCTGATGTCCAAGGCGCCACCGTCTGTACCTGTGAAAGCGAGCACTACCGAGCCCCTGGGGAGAGCTACCAGCAGGCGTGCACACGTGAGTCCAAGGGACAGACAGGTCCTGCGAGTCTGGGAGGAGCCCTCAGGAGGGTCAGAGTTTGGGAGCTTATCAGATCCTGCATACTGCCCAGGGTGTCGGACAGTTCCTTGTAGCTGTGGTCCTGGCCCCTGCTCTCCTTAGAGAATGCAGAAATGTGTTCACACGCGGCTTTCTCTTTGGCAGAGGTCAACTCTTCCATCAAAGCCTTCGAGGGACTGCGGAAACTGGGGCGCTCAGTCAAGGGGGGGAAGGGGTTCAGCAGCTTGGATGAGGGGAAGCTGGCACCTGCTGATGGCTCTCCTCCTCCTCCTCCTCCTCCAGGGCCGCCATCAGCTCCCCGCAACCTGAGCTTTTCTGTAACCGGGACTCAGGTCTCCCTGCGTTGGGAACCCCCCACTGATATGGGGGGACGCCAGGATGTCCAATACAGTGTGGAGTGTTCAAAATGTCGGGGCACAGCACAAGATGGGGGACCCTGCCAGCCCTGTGGGATAGGGGTGAACTTCTCCCCAGGGGCCAGGGAGCTCACCACACCTGCTGTGAAAGTCAAAGGCCTTGAGCTCTCTGCCAACTACACCTTCACCATCAAATCCCAGAACGGAGTGTCCGGGTTGAGCACTTCTGATCCAGCCAGTGCCTCCCTGAGCATCAACATGGGCCACGCAGGTAGACACCGGGTCCAAGCAGCAGGCCCAAGACCACGGGAGCCAGAGATGGGCAGAAAGCGGTTGAAACGCTCCTTCAGTTATTCCCTCTTTGCTTCCAACATGTCCACCTTTGTCCCTGTGGACTTCCAGAGTCGCTGTCAGGCTTGTCTCTGAAGCTGGTGAAGAAAGAACCAAGACAGCTGGAGCTGGCCTGGGAAGGGTCCCGACCCCGCAGCCCAGGGGGGAACCTGAGCTACGAGCTCCACGTGCTGTACCAGGTCAGGAGGCGGTGGGGGCATCCTCCTCTGTGTCCGTGGGCCTGGGGTGCAGAGGGTGGACACCCACCACAAAAGCCTGCCAAGAGCCCTGTCCTGGCCGTAATACCCAGCCCCGCTCTATGTGCTCCTCCCCCTGCCCGCCACCTCCACCGGCATGGGCTTGGCACAGCCCAGCCACCACAAATGCCCCCCACAGGATAAAGAATGGCACCAGAAGGTTCTCGAGCCAAGGGTCTTGCTGACAGAACTGCAGCCGGACACCACCTACATTGTCAGAGTGCGCACGTTGACCGCACTGGGCCCTGGCCCTTTCTCCCCTAACCACGAGTTTCGGACGAGTTCCCCACCAGGTGGGTTTCTCCCTGTTCTGCCCAACTCTTGTCCCACAGCAGCACCTTAGCTCCTGGGGAGCGGGGAGCGTGTTCCTCTTCTCGACATCCGGGTACACACATGTGCACATGCACACACCCCTCACCCTGGCATGGCATGGAGGACACACGTGCATCCGATGCCCGCTGAGAAACCTGAGCCCAGAAGCCTGACTTCCCTCCCATCAACCCTGTGCGCTACGAGTCACTAAGCTTCCTGCCCTCCACTCTGCAGCTTCCAAGAACCTGACTGGAGGAGAGATTGTGGCTGTCATCTTCGGGGTGCTGCTTGGCGTGGCTCTGCTGCTTGGAATCTACGTCTGCCGTTCGAGGTGCTGGCTCTTGCCCCCTCCCTACCCACCCGTCCTGCGTGCCTTGGCTGAGGCAGAGGCCCCAAAGGAGCCTTTCCCGTGCCCAACCCCCCATCCTCCAAACTCCAGTTGTTTCTGGGGAAAATTGAGCCACGGCCCTTTGGGCCACTGAAGTGGTCCCGGGCCCCTGAAGAAGCTGCTCCACCCCTACAGGAGAGGACGGCAGCGGCAACAGAGGCAACGGGACCGAGCCACCGACGTCGATCGGGGTGAGCTGGGCGCCTGAATATGCGTGGGCGTGCGTGCGTGCGTGCGTGCGTGCGTGCGTGCGTATGCATGTGTTGTACTGGAAAGCGAACAAGGGACTGACATTTGCCAGACCAACTCTGGGGTACAGACTGGGTTTATTGTCTCTAGGGCTCTTGTGCTTTGCCTTCTAATTAACTTTGGTTAATTAACTCTGCCCTAATAGCCTGTCAGTGGCTCCGATGCAATTATCTGCTGGCTGCTGGTGCTGCTGCAGGCATACCCTGGGCTCTGGGCAGCTCCCCCTCCTCTCAACCCTGGTGACCAGGTCTATGGACCTGAGCCGAGGCCCCAGCTGGAGGGTGCCTGATCTATTCTGAGGCATGTGGGTTTCCTGTCTGACACCTCATCAGGCGGCCCTGCAGGGAGTGGGGTGCTATGTAGTCTTCGGGGAGGGAGAGGGTCTGTCTGGATGAGAGTGAGCTGTGGCTGATGCAGGACACAGGGTCCCAGTGTGGGTCCTGAGTCATGGGAAGATTGAGTAACTGGGACGAGGGACTGTGCTCCTTGGGCCTATGTTCGGGCCCACTGCTCTGCACCCCGGGAAAAAGAGCAGGGGAGTCAGCACAAGCAGGAAGAGAGGCCGAGAGGCGGAGGCTTCATCTGCTAAGGGTGGAGACCTCCCTCTCGAGGCAAGGCAGAGTCCGCCTGCTCGAGCAGAGAAGTACAGAGAGGCCTGGCCCGGCCGGCCGTGCTCCCTCCTCATTGCTCCCCACACTCCAGGGCCCAGAAACGGGTGCTGCTATGGCTGAACTCCCATCCCTTGTCCTTCCCAGAGGACAAGCTGTGGCTAAAGCCTTATGTGGACCTCCAGGCTTACGAGGACCCTGCGCAGGGAGCCCTCGACTTCACCCAGGAGCTGGACCCCGACTGGCTGCTTGTAGACACCGTCATTGGGGAAGGTGAGCCCCACGTGCACCACAGCGGGCCCCTCAGTGGGGCAGCACAGCCTCGGGCCGACCCCTGCCTTCTGGCCTTCCTTGGGCAGCCCAGCTGGCTTCTCCTCTGACCCCAGACTCCCAGTGCGCCCACACATGCTTTACCCTCAGTCTTCTTCTGAAAAGCCCCATATCTGAGCCCTGGGGCAGCCTGCCTCCTACGTCCCTCTCTCTGTGGTTATGGGGTTTCTGATGATGTTAAAGGCATCTTCTCTGAACATACGTGGGGTGCTGTCTGGCCCGGGCTGCTCTCAGATGGCTCCCCTAAGTGGCAGAGATTCAGAGCTCCCAAGGCTGGCATTCCATGCCACCAGTGGCCCCATGTCCTGGGGCTGTCCTGAACCCTTCAGGTCATCAGAGGAAATGGGTCTGAGCAGAGAAAGCTTGGCCGTGTTTCTGCCAGTTGTGTAGCCCACACCAGTTAAGCTAGGGCCAGGGAGCATACAAAAGAGAGGCGACCAGGACAGAACTACCCTCCACACACAGACGCGGGCTGTACAGGGCTTCGTTCAGGGAGGAGCTGCTTAAGCCGAGTGCCAGCTGGAGTACAGTGGCGGGCAGGGTGCAGGGTGCGGGCTGGGTCCTCAGTGTCCCTTTCCCAGCATGGACAGCCCAAGTCTGCCCTCTTAAACCAGGAAGCAGGTAACAGGCACCCTAGTCTGAACCCTGGAGGAGGGAGCTGGAGGAATCTCGGGGGCCGCTGTCTGATCCATGGGCATCCCAGTGGTGTATTGGGTCACAACCCTATTTTCTTTCTACCCAGGGGAGTTCGGAGAAGTCTATCAAGGGACTCTCAGCCTCCCGCACCAGGACTGTAAGACTGTGGCCATTAAGACCTTGAAAGACACGTCCCCAGACGGCCAGTGGTGGAACTTCCTCCGCGAGGCCACTATCATGGGCCAGTTCAACCATCCCCACATTCTGCACCTGGAAGGGGTCATCACAAAGAGTAGGAGCAGGGGTCTCTGAGAGCGAGGGGGCGGGGGTACGAGGGAAGGCGGGAAGGGGCGGGGGGCGGGGGGCGGGGGGCGGGGCCCACCCACCGGAAGTGGAGGGTGTGTTGCCAAGCACAGGGAGAATGACGTGAGCGCTCTGCATCCCAGGAAAGCCCATCATGATCATCACAGAGTTTATGGAGAATGGAGCCCTGGACGCCTTCCTGAAGGTAAGGAGCACAGACGTCCAGCTGGGAAGAGGGATCTAACCCAGAGCCCCAACCCGTGGGAAGAAGACACCTGGCCGTCCCCTGATGTGCGCGCTCACACCGCTGCAGGACCGGGAAGACCAGCTGGGCCCTGCGCAGCTGGTGACCATGCTGCACGGCATAGCATCCGGCATGAACTACCTCAGTGACCACAAATATGTGCACCGGGACCTGGCTGCCAGGAACATCTTGGTGAATGAGAACTTGTGCTGCAAAGTGTCCGACTTTGGCTTGACTCGCCTTTTAGATGACTTCGGTGGCACCTATGAAACCCAGGTTAGACACACACACACACACACACACACACACATTCACACATGTCCACGCACGTCACAGTGGGCCGTTCTCAGTTACACATGTGCATGGGGACTGATGCTGCGGGCACACGGACCCTCTGTCCCCGGCCCACAACTCCTCCACCGGTCTATGGCTCAAACACTTCTCTGATCATCCTGTGCCCTTCTAGGGGGGGAAGATCCCCATCCGGTGGACAGCACCTGAGGCCATCGCCCAGCGGATCTTTACCACGGCCAGTGACGTGTGGAGCTTTGGAATCGTGATATGGGAAGTGCTGAGCTTTGGGGATAAGCCCTATGGGGACATGAGCAATCAGGAGGTGAGCCCAGAATATTCCCCCCGATCGTGCCCGACTCAAGGCTCATCTCCTCCCATGGGGAGCCCATGTTCGCTTTCCACAAGTGACCCGCTTTCTCCTGGGCCCGTTTTTGCCCTCCAGTGTCCCCACGCTTGATTCTCTTTACTCCACTGGCCCGGGTCAGGGTGGTTTCAGAGGCTCCATGGCGGTGACCTAGTGTGCACGTTGCTAACTCCTGTGCCTCCAGGTCGGCTTCTGCCCTCAGGCATCCCTGTCCCCACTGCAGGTCATGAAAAGCATCGAGGATGGGTACCGGCTGCCCCCTCCCGTGGACTGCCCTGCCCCTCTGTATGAGCTCATGAAGGACTGCTGGGCCTACGATCGCACTCGCCGGCCCACCTTTGCCCAGCTGCAGGGACACCTGGAGAAGCTGCTTGCTGACCCCTACTCCCTGAGGACGGTTGCCAACTTTGACCCCAGGTCATCTTGCCAGGGAGGACAGGGCAGCTCCCGAGGTCAGATCTGGAAGCACCTTGAGCTAGCTAGCAGTGCATGTGCCGAATGCTATAAAGTCCACCCCAAAGCAGCCAGTTCAGGGCTGCCCACACTGCAGAAAATGACAGCCAGACCCCAGTCTGCAAACAGACCCAGGGTTCCTCCTGGCACCATGGCACTGCACTATGGCCACTCTTCCCTGGGCCAGTCTTAGCCCAGTCTGGGCCTGAGGATGTATCTCTTCCCTAAGGAGCAGAGGCTCCTATATTCAGCAAACCTAGTATGCCTATGGTAGGAAACTCTGACACTGCCGCTAGGGCAGTTCTGGCCTGGCACTTGCCCCAGGGAGCGTGGGCATTGAGCTTAGGATGGGGACAGGAGGGACCTTCCCGAGCCTTGGTGGCCCAGGGAAGGCCAGCCAGGGAGCCTTGGGCTGGCAGATGGCAGATGCTGCCGGGTGACAGGGGCATGCATCCCGTCCAGACCAAAACTGAGTAAGGGGTCAGCACAGAGAAGCACCCCTCAAAGGGCACTTCCTGAGTGCATGGAACTGTCCACCAGTTTTTCTGAACTCCCACAGGCATCATACCCGAAACAGCCAGAATGCAGCGCCTGGGTGGTAGGAACAAGAAAGTTAGGGAAGCCAGGCAAGGCTCTGCCCCTAGGGTTTTGTCCGGCAGAGCAGCCAGCCCTCCCAGCCTCCGAATCAAACCACCATATATAACCTTGTCTGGGAGAAAACATGCTCCAGGTTCCAACTTCTGAGACTATCTTTTGCAGCACGACTCCCTCACACGCTGGAGACTGCGTGTGCTAATCTTTCTGGAATGCTGGCTATTTTTCCCCCAGTAGATTTATTTTGCTAATGGTTTTTGGCGCAGGCTGTCTCTAGTACAGGAACAACTCATTGTGTTGTGGGTGTCCAAGTACAATAACAGCAGAGGTTGAAGGTGGCAAGTAGGGGCTGCTCCCAGGACACAGCGGCCACCCCCGGGAGGGGCAGGCCCACACCCAGTTGCAAGGCCTTTGCCTCCTGCCTGCAGCTTCATCTGGGCCACCCACACTTGACTCTGATGGACACAGATTCAGTCCTCTCTGGGAGCCCCAGGGCAGCCACCTTTCCCTCAACCTATCACCATGGGGGGGGGGGGGGGACTGTCAGCAGTTGTTAAGCGCACCAGGAAGCCAGCCAGGAAGTGGGTCCAGACAATGGCAGTTCATTCCACAACCTCTGCTGGGATCCAGCTTCAGTGCCCGCTGCTGCGCTGTTGGTCAAGGCCAAAGCCAGCCAGCCCTGCGCCTGCAGATAACCAACGCACCTCCTGACCCACAGGGTGACTCTTCGGCTCCCCAGCCTGAGCGGCTCCGACGGCATACCCTATCGTAGCGTGTCCGAGTGGCTCGAGTCCATCCGCATGAAGCGCTACACCTTGCACTTCCACTCAGCCGGACTGGACACCATGGAATGTGTACTGGAGCTCACAGCTGAGTGCGGACCCAAACCCGGGGCCTCTGGGTGTGAAGGGGCCTGGGTCTGGGGTCCGAGTCTCCAGGTTCAAAGCCTCCCTTCCTTTTTGCAGGGACCTCACACAGATGGGAATCACTCTGCCCGGACACCAGAAGCGCATCCTTTGCAGTATTCAAGGGTTTAAGGACTAAGGGGATCATCTCAGGGAAAAGATGCCTGAGCACCCCCCACCTCAGGGAGCAAGGGCAGGGCCTCAGTTCCCCCGGGGGCCCTTCCCTAACCTACAAGATGTAGGTGACTGGTGCTGCCCCTGCCCACCCTCCCAGGACTGTGCCTGTGTACCCGGAGGGAGCCTCTGTATATTCAAAAGGGAGGTGGGTGTAAGTCGATGAGCAGATGGGCACTGGGGGTAACTTAATATATCTACATATACATATATACATATATATATATATATATATATATATTTTTGTAAATAAAGAGGATCTAGGGCCAGGGATATAGCTCAGCTGGATAAGTGCCTGCCTGGCAAGCGCAGGGTCCTGAGTTCAATCCCCGGTACCACAAAAAAAAATAAAAATAAAAATAAATAAATAAATAAAATAAAGAGGATCTGAGTTGGCATCCCTACCCCTGACCATCTTATCCCTCCTTCCAAGGACTATAGACACAGTGAGCACACCATGGAAACTTCTGGAAAACAAGGTTTGTTTGTTTTTTTTAAAATCTGTAGCTGTAGCCACAATCTGACAGCACAGGCAGGGTGGGTGTTGAGGCTCCCGGGGGGATCAGCTCATCTCCCAACCCTCAGCAAGCAGAGTACGGAGGCTGCCTGGGTCCAGCGAAGGGCATTTTTGTCTCACGCAGTGAAAGCAGCCACACTAAACTGGTCCCCTCGGGCGGGGACCAGGAGGACAGCGGGCAGGAGATCCCTGCAGGCCAGCCGGGTGGGCCATGCTGGGGCCCTGGGTCAGGGCACTTGAGATACCAGGAGGGGCGTGGAATGGAAAAAGGCTGGGCGGGTGGAGGCGAGGGTGGGTCCCAGTGTGGGTGGTCCAGAGGACCTGTGGTAGGAAGGACACCACTCAGGTCTGGGCTCTGGCTCTGTGACAATTCCGACAAAGCACATGGCCGTCCAGCGGGAAGCAGCCGTCGTCATCCGCCTCGATAGACAAGGGCTTCCCACAGTCCTGGGGCAAGGAAGGGAAAGAGGGTCACTGTCCCCGAAAGTCCTTTTCTAGCCTTCTGTCCCAGGGCTCCATCTCTGAGTTACAAAGACCACTCACTCCATAAGGCTGAGCTGGCACCCTGGCTGTGGTCTTCCCTGCCCCTGGCCCCTCCTGCAGCTGCCAAGGGTTCATACACTGCCTTCGGCTACCCACTGCCCGTACCTATCCTATTTCAGCCCCAGCCTGACATCTCTTTAACTCTCTAGCTGCCCCATCCACCGTCACAATAAAGCCGCACTCTTTCCTCCCACTGGCCAGTCCCCTAGCTTGTCCAAGACTCAGGTGATGGCCCTAGTAGAGCCAGAGGGATGGCTGACCTCACACTTGTAACACTTCATGTGGAAGTTCTTGTCCAGAGCAACCACTCGCACCGTCTCGTCACGGCCAGGCTCCGGCATGATAGGCTCGGCACAGACGGAGCACCGCGGAGCATACCGCCTGGGGGTGCGGAGAGCAGGATGGGGTCAGTGGGCACCTCAAGCCTCTGTCCCCTCTGGAGAGTCCAGGGAAATGAGGCCGAGGCCACCAGCCACACAACAGACCCTCCACATCCCACACATCCAGGCAGTGTGTGCTCGGGAGAGCAGAAAGCACTACAACCAGCCTCACAGCAAACTTCCTGCCTCTCCAGCTCAGCTCCCAGTGCTCCGGCTCTCAGACCCAGGGTGTCCCTCCAGCTCCCACAGCTCTGCCCTCTCATGCAGGTGCTTCTACCCTGACCCCCAGGCAGTGCACAGGGAGCTGGAGCCCACACCCTTCCAGGCGCAAGCCTAAAAACGCACAATGCCACATCCAAAGAGCGAGGAAGGTTCTGCGGCTTTCCCGGCCCAGCCTTTGCTAAAAGGTCTACTACCCAGCCTGAGAACCTGACCTCCCTCCAAGCTTTATTGTTTTTAAGTAAGAACCTGGTACCCCAAAAGGAACTACAGAAGCAGCCTGCTTCTGCGACAAAGCCATTCTAGCTTATGCCACAGGGACCTGGACACACCCAGAGGCCAGGGTCTGGAGGGGGCGGCAGGGCTACCCACGTCTAGGGCCAACACATAGCTTAAGTCCAGAGGAGTCTTCCTCACAGTCAAACGACGGATATGGTACCAGAAAGAAAGAAAGACTGGTCCGGGACTGTCCCAGGCTAGGGGCTGCCTGCTACCAAACAAAGCCCCAATAGGAGGCAGAGAAGAGTCCTCACTTGTGGTAGTCGGGGACACAGTGGGGCCTGTTGTCCTGGTCCACAATGAAAGAGGTGCCCTCCAGGGGGCAGGCACAGACCACACAGGTAAAGCAGTGCGGGTGGTAGGCTTTGCCCGTGGCTCTCAGCATTCGGTCCGTGATGGGCTGCCCACAGGTGTGGCACTTTTCCAAGGTATCCTGCAGGGGCAGCAGCAACACGTCGGCGGGACTCTAGGCCCCCCAGGGCCAGTTTTTGAGGTCTCACACCCCACCCCGGCTGGGCGCCTCAACCTGACCACTCACAGTGTAGCAGCTTTCGCAGAAGGGCGCCCCCTCCAGGCTGTAGAACTGCTGTCCCTGCAGCTGCTGCTCACACTGGTGGCAGGTGAAGCAGGTGATGTGAAACAGCTGCCCCAGGGCTCGGACTGCGGGCTGCGAGCGCGCCAGAGGCTGACGGCACCGGCCACAGGACTCTGGGAAAGCCACAGAAGGTCACCGTCCACAGGAGGCAGAGGTCCGTAGCGCCGGCCCCAGGCAAGCATTAAGGAAGCGCACAGGGCTCCAGGGGCAAGCGGGAGACTCACCATTCACGGCCACATTCTCGGCCACGTTCTGCCTCTGAGGATGCTCCATATCCTGCATCAGCTTCTGAGTCAGCTCCTCCAGCTGCTCCACTTCCTTCAAGGTCAGAGGCCCTGGAGCTCCAGGGGAGCGCACCTAAAACCCCAACACTTTCATCCTCTCTGAGGCCACGCCCTCCATGACCCTCCCAGACCAGCCAACTAGGCCCCCTTCTTCCACAAGGACTCAGCTCCTGCCTGCTTCCTAGGCGCTCAGCTGCGGGCTGCTCTTTCTCCCGCCCTCCCCAACCCCCAACACACAACTGTGGGCTCAGTGTGACCTTAGCCTGCATGCCCTACAGAGCAAAAGAGAGAGGATAGACTCCACTTGCTTCACCCCAGCCCCAGCCAACCGCCACGCCCACCCCCCACAGTCACGGACAGGCCAAAACCACTGAGCAACGGAGACACGTATGCAGCAGCTCAGGTCACTGAAGACATTAAGCACGCCAGGGCCACGAACCAATGCAAGACTACAGAGCATGCTTGGACACAGCACCCCCAGGAGGTGGGGTCGCAAGGCGTGCACACAAGCGCGCGCGCACACACCTACCCCGCCTGCCTGCTGGGGGGCAGCCCCTGTCAGCATGAGGATGCAACACAGGCAGAAGCACAGGTTAAACCCAGAGCTGTCTGCAGGGGCCCAACCCAGCCCAAGGAGCACTCCTGAGCGACTTCTTGTCTGCCCAACTCCAGGGGGCTAAGCCAACCCATCCATACTGAGGAGACCCTGTGTGGGGAGACTGGAACTGGGGTGAGAGCGAAGCTTAGGGACTGAGCAATGCTGGACCCTTAACTTCAGCAGGGTCTGCCTCCACCTGCACAGAACACTGGGCAGGTCTCCACGCAGACACAACTAGGGTAATAACCCTAACTCTTGAGTTTGTCCTGCCAAAGCCTTTACTCCCAACACCCAGGACCCCCAAAGCCTCTCTGCTACCTCCTGCCATGCCACCAGCCTCTCTCACACCCTCCACCGCACCCCACCCCAGTTCAGAGCAGCTCAGGTCCCTTGACATCACCCGTCCCCAGATCTCCACACTGTCCCCTAAGACTCCTGCCATCTGCGACCTCTAACTGACAGTAGCTCCGGAATGCAAACTGCAGTTTTACCCTGCCAGGCTTTTGTGCTGGAATTTGGGGTCAGAAAAAGGGACTCACTCTCCAGTGCTACTGAAAAAGCCTGTTCTGTGAAAGGATGAATTATGCCTGTGTATCCCTACCCCAAGGGCATCCCCGTCCTTCACCATACTATCAACTACTATGTCCTCCCAGCCTGGTGACAGCTGTGTCATCGCTGCCACAGCCACGCACTCAAAGCAGCCAGCTCAACTCTGATGGCTCCAAACTGCTCTCCTTCACAGCTGTCTTCCATCGAGGACACTTTGGACCTAAGGTCTACAAATCCCCTGGAGACCTCTGCATGACTCACGCCTGCAGAGTTTCGGGATCCCAGACTCTCTGCCTTACCCCACGAAGCCCCCAGCCTGGCCCTTGGCTGGTTCTGTCTCCAGGGCTCTCACTGTCACTCTCCTGACACCTTGGCTCACTGGCCTGCTCTGCAGCCCCAGGCCACACCCCTGCCTGCTTCCTGTTTCTGCCTCCAAGCTGCAGAAAGTAGGTGGCGAAATCACAGTGCACTGCAGGAAGTATGCGCCAACCACTGCAGAGCCCTCCGCACCTCCAGCCAGGCCTGGCTGTCTGGTATTCGGCTGTGGCAGCAGATTCCCAGTCGCCTTCCCACAGCAGCTGTTCCAAACCCTTCCCATCTCTCTGAGGCCCCAACAACTTCGCCCCCTCCCTCAGGCTCACCGATGACTTCACCCTCTGTGACTGAAAGGATGGCAGACAGCCAGCATAAGCTCCCACCTCGTCCTTCCCATGCACACCTCCAGGGTGACCCTGTCCCTGCTCTGGACCACTTCGGGCATCAGTCAGTCCCTGCTCCAGGTCCCTACCCCTGCCCAACTAGTTTCTGTCCTGCTTTTTGCACACCTGGGTTCCTGCACTGAATATCACACACACACACACACACACACACACACTCCTCACACTCTCCTCCCACAGGCCATCCCTTGTTGCTGTCAATCTTTGGAACTGGGCTATACCACCATGCCTTATACTCTATACCCACACAGGGAACACCCCAAGGCCATGAGGAGGTCCTAAGTCCTATTTCTGGCCTCTCCTCAGTTAAAGGGCTCCTTAGGACTGCATCCCACTCCCCTCCCTCAAGCCCTTTTCCCGCTCCTTGCAGGAGACCCTCCACCTAACCAACATGGCTGGACCCAAGCACCTCCTAGGCCTTCAGCTCCCTTCTGCATGGCCCCAGGAAGCCTGCCTCAGTCTCCCTGCACCAGCCACCACACACATAGCTCTCCTCTGGCGCCACGCCTGAATCCCAGCCCCACATTTCCAGCTGAATGACGGTTCCAGCTGAAAGCAAAACACCCTTGGAACCTCTTGCTCAACATGCAGACAGCTGGACCCTTTCCTCTTCGCCTCCGGACCATTTCCCCTCCTGGACTTCTCCTTTTTGTGACCAGGCAGAGCCATCACTCCCCAGCCACACCCAGGCCCAGGCTCTGAACAGTCAGGGTCCTTTTCTTCCCTCTCCTCCTCCCCCAGCTGCTTATCAGTTGCCGCCTCCTGGAGGCCCTTCCTTTGTTACAGCTCTTATCCCTGGGTTTTAGTTTTCATTGCCACTAATGTTACTGTGGCCTGGAAGTGAACCACCACGTAGCACTGACCTCCCAACCACTAAGACACCTCTCTGCGCAAAAGCGGTCCAGAAAGGCCCCAAACACCTTCATGAGTGTCACTCACACTCTACGCAGAACTCATGCTCAATCCCCCAATATGCACCAGCTCGCTGTGGACTGCACTTCCTGCTCCCTCAAGCTCTACAGCTTTCCCACAAAGCCCTCAGCTTTCTGTTCTCCCAACATCCCCAGTAGGCATGACCCCTGAGTTTCACACATCTAGCTCTCACCCACACACTACTCCCATCAAAATGCTGTTCCCTCTCCTCCCTGGATTGATTCTTAAGTCTCATCCATCATTCTGGCCTCACCAGCTCCTCACCAGCCTACACTAACTAACTCGCTGTCTCCCAGCCGGCTCCCGGTTCCCAGTTCCTGTAATTCAACAAGATGCTAAGTTACAGGAACTGGCACTTGGCACTTCTTCCTCTGTACAAACAGTCTGTGTGCACAGAGACACACACAGGACCGGCTGGGCTGTGCAGGCGGTTCGATTCCCAACACCATTTCGGCCCATTCAACTCAAAGACCTTGTCTCCTGAAGGACACGCCAAGAGTCATTTCAGTCTGTGCCTTTCTATTTTGAGTGTTTATGCACCAGTAGAAAATCCAGCACTTTCTAAGCATTAGCTCACTCGCCTTTTATAACCGCCATGTGGACAAACAGTGTTCGTTCCAGGGAAGAGACACAGAGGCTCAAAGTTCACCGCATGGGCCTGGGTTTTAACAGCAGGTACAAAGCTGGGCTGGGAATTCTGTCCCAGGCCCACAGAGTCCCGAATCCTGAGCCTCTCTGACACATCTCTTTCCTCTGTCCAACAAGCACAGGGCACAGAGCTGGCAGCCGGCTGCTGCTGGCTTTGCCAGGGCTCACTGCTCTGCAGTTGAGCCTCGAGTGCTGAAAGTGCTCAGGGAAGCTGAGAGATTAACTCAAAACCCAGGCATGGGAAAAGTCAAGGTTGGTCTGGTGACTTCACCCTCCCCTGGAACTGCTCTGCGACAAAGTTACAGGAAGGAAGTTTGAGCTGATCCTCCTAATTCAGAGCCCCAGCTACTCTGTCCACTGAATAGGCCCCATCTACACAGATCCACACCTCGCCTCTGGGAAGAGCTTGTTCTGGGCTTGCTCCCACCAACCTAAATCCACAGGGTCCTAACCTGCCATGCCCATCCTGCCTGCAGGCCACCTTCATCTGCTTCCCGACTCCAGGCTGAACCTGACCCCAAAACCTTGCTCTCAGCCTCATCCTGGTTTCTCACCTGGCTTTGGTTTTGAGTCACATGGGGCGCTGGGTGCTGCTTCTCCTGAACGTGAGGCTTCTCCCTCTGCTGCACATAGCTGAAGCCAGGGGGCTGAGAACAGCTCGTGCCAGTGGCGGAAGGAGCTTCAGGAGACCCCAGTTTTTGAGTGGGCTGTGACCCAGGTCCACCTGGGGCTCCAGGGCTGAACTTGGAAGCCACAGGAGTAAACTTGGATGCCACTGGAGAGAACTTAGGGGCTGGACTGGGAACCGCAGCTGGAGAACCCCGGGGCTGGGTGTTTGTGGAAGGCACAGGCGGGGCCTGGGGCTTGGCCTGGGGCTGCACATGGAACTGGACCTGGGGCTTGGGCTGGGACTGGACTTGGAACGGTATCTGGTTCTGAGGCTGAGTCTGGGGTGCAGGCTGGGTTTTAGAAGGCGCTTTCCAAGGAGGCAAGGGTGCTGTGCCCCCAGCTGTAGGCTTAGGACTGGGCTTAGGAACAACAACGGGTGGGGGCACATATCCAGAGGACACCTGGAAAGCAGGTCGGGAAAGCAGAGCAGTTAGAGGCAGGGGTCTGCGTGGTACTGCCCTCTGGGCCCTGCATTTCCAGCTGACCTGTCCCTTACCCGGGCTTTGAAGGGGTCATTCTTGGTCATATCATCCAGCAACGAGGACAGAGAGTCGATCTCCAGGTCAATGCTGCTCACCTTCTCCCTGGGCTGGAAGGTAAGGAGTCAGGGAGCCCATCCCTTCCGACTCCCGGCAGGGCAGAGGGTCAGAAAGATAAGAGCAAAGATCTCCCTCCATTTTCGGGGCGCGTCAACTCGGCTGCCCTCTCTGGGCACCATACCTGTGGTGGGAGCTGGGTGGGCGCCTCAGGCCCTCCCTCTTCCTCCAGCGGGGGTGGCGGGGAGGGGAAGATGTCCTCTTCCAGAGGTGCAGGAGGAAACGGCTCCTCGATGGGGGGTGGCGGGGGTGGAAAGGCACCCCCCAGGGCACCCTCCGCGTCGTCGCCGTCCCCGAGCACCGGAGGCGGGGGCAGGGGAAAGTCTTGGTAGAAAGAAGAAATGGGACCATCTTCACTTTCTCCCAGTTCTCCGCCCTTTATCCCCGCAAGCTTCCAGGGGTCATGGAGAGAGCGAGGTAGAGAAGGCCGGGGCTCGGCCGAGGAGTGCAGCTCCCGTTACACTTCAGACAGCGGGCTCCGGGGTCCGAGGGGACGATCTCGAGCCCACATTCCCGCCTCCCACCCCGAGGCGGGAGCCTTGGATCGATCCCAGGAGCCCTGGCTCCGGGCCACAAGCTCCACGATGAGGTAAGAACATCTGCTCGGGACAGGGTGGCTGAGCCCAGCCCCCTCCACCACCACCTTTCCAGACAACCCCAACTCCCGAAACCTGGTCCAGCCTAGAAGCCCAGCCACGTACCTTCTGGGGGCGGTGGGGGAATCTCGCCCACCCGGCCCATCTGTGCGCGCTGGGCCCCGGCTGCCGCGGAAGACTCGCTGTCCCCGAGCCGAAAAGGATTCACTTTCGGCTTCGGGGCCACCACCGGGCCGAACTTCTTCTGCGGGGCATAGAAAGCCGGAGCCGAGACCGAGACAGAGATCGCGGAGGGCGGGCGGGGGGCCGCCATGGCGGGGCTCGCTGCGGGGGGCGGGGATGGGTTATCGCGCGCAGCTCAGGCCCAGGACCCCCAGCAGCCCCGCCACCCTCGGGGGCGCCACTCACCCGCGGCCGGAGCGTGCGCACCGCGTCTGCTCAGGGCCGCGTCCGCGGACTGCGCGTCCCGGTCCGGAGCAGCCTCCAGCGGGGCGGGGAGGGACGCAAAGAAAAGGGAGGGTGAGAGGGGGCGGGGAGAGCGCGGTGCCCAGACCATACAAGGAGCGGCCCGGAGAGGGGGCGGGGAGAGCGGGGAGGGCGGACGAGGCAGGAAACTCCCCCAGGAAGGCGCCTGGATCCTGCTCCCGGCCCGAGGCTCTGCGGAGGTCCGCCCGCCGCCGCCCCAGTACCCGCCGCCCCCGCCAGGCACGGACCACTCCTCCCCAACTCAGGCCTCTGATGTCATTTCCTGACCTGCCCCCCTCCCGGCCGACGGCGAGCGCCGGAGATCTGACTCACCCGCCCCGCTTCGGGCTGAGTCGGAAGGTGGGCGCTCTGGAGGTGCACGTGCTCCCTGGCCCCCTCCTCCCGGCCCGATCGTCCCTGCCCCCGGTTGCTTTAGCTAGGTGCCGCGCGCGCCCCAGATGCCCTGGAGTCCCCGAGGCTGCAGGACTCGGGTGGGGTGGGCGTGGATGGTGAGGGGGTGTCCACCCTCTCTGCGCCCCTGTGGCCAGCCGGGGTGTGAGCCCGAACCTCTGCGTTCTCGGGGACTGCTAACTTCCAGCGCCGGGCAACCTCTGACGGTTTCCAGGAATTCGTGTCGTCTGAGCCCCAGCGCGGCGGGATGGAGGTGTGAGGAGGACGGGGTGCCGGGGCGCTGCCGGGAGCTGCAGGCAGGCGCCCCCCATGGCCTGCCCCACAGAGGAGCGTTTGGGCGGTGGTGAGATCTTGGGAGTTCGGGGCCTGCGCTCGCTCGGTGGAGCCCCCCACTGGTCTGACCGGATTCGTCAGCCTGAAGCTCTGAGCCCCAGGCTATGCGAAAGAGACTAGACCTGGATTTTTTATTTACTTAGTATTTATTTTAATTACAAATGGAAACTTACCCTGTGGCTGCCTCTGTTCTCTCTGTCTCCAGACTGAGTCAGGCATTCCACCCTCTGTCCCCCACCACCAGCCCGTCCGTCATCTGTCCTCCCTGACAGCTGACAAGCGTGACAGTCTCATTCACCGTCAGCGTCAGCGTGCTCTCCACTCGCTGACCCTCCACGACCGAGGGCTGCGCCCCGCCCTCCCAAAGCGTCTGGAACGCGCGCGTCAGGGTCACAGAAACCGTAAACCCTATAAACTGACAAGACAGGCTCACACCAGAGGCCCACTGGCCTGCATCCTGCTAGATAAAAGCAGCTTGCTGGGTGCAATGCGAGGTTGGGGAGCCACACCCCAGCTGGACATCCTCCTACCCCCAGAAGTCTCGTATTGCCTCGCTTGGCTTCAGTTCCTCTATCCTTAAGAGCTGTGCTACCGGGCATGATGGTGCACGCTTGTGACGCCAGGACTCTAGAGACTGAGGCAGGCATATCCTGCGAGTTACAGGCCATCCTGGCCTACAGAGAGACCCTATCCCGGAAAAATGAACCAACAAAAGGATATTCAGCACCACACACCCCTTTTCATTGCGTGGGGAAATAAGTGAAGTGCCTGATACCTAAAAGGCCCAAGTAGCACTCAGTCTTACTCAGTTCCCTGTGCAGCCCAGAAACTCCAATCCAAGACACTTCCCTGCCAGGTTGATCCCTCTGGGGTCTTAGTCTCTGCAGTGCCTCACCTCTCTTCAGAGGAAATCATTAATGATATGGAGACTACATCTTTTTGGCCACCTCAGCCCCTACTGTCTGGGTCTTCTCCGGCATCTCACCATCTCTGTCACAGCTACCTCACCCACAGCTCTTGTGTCGTGTGAAACAAGGCGTGCAGCGCACGGCTCTCAGACATTCACCAGCTGGTCCTGGGCTCGTCCCTAGGGTGATCTGTGAGAAATTTGATACTAGCTTTTCCTGAGCATGTTGGAGACTGTTTTTGGACTTCTTAAAGCAAAAGCCTTCTTTCCAAATATGCCAGAGTATGGTGGCACAGGCCTGTAATCCCAGCACTTGGAAGGCTTGAACTCATTCTGTAGCACAGGAAGATGGCTTCAAGCTAGATGACAGTCTGTGCTACACAGTGAGTTCAAGGCTAGCCTAAACTTCACACAGTGAAATCCTGTCTTAAAAAGAAAAGAAGCCAGGCGTGGTGGTGCTCGCCTGTAATCCCAGCACTCGGGAGGCTGAGGCAGGAGGATCAACGCGAGTTCGAGACCAGCCTGGGCTACAAAAGTGAGCTCAAGGCCTGCTTCAACTGCATAGCGAGACCCTGTCTCAAAAAGACAAAAAAATAAGAAAAGAAAATCCTACTTAGTAAGATGGTTTCCAGATAACTTTTTTGTAAAATTCAAGGAACATATGCCAGAACATGTCTTCAATTCCAGCATTCAGGAGACTGAAGCAGGAACATTGAAAGTTCAAGGCCACCCAGGGCTACATAAGGCATTCAAGGCCATAATATAACAGACTTGGGTCTTGAAAATGGAGTAAAAGCCATCTACCCTTTAAAAAGAATTGGTAACAAATAGACATGCAAAATAGAGTACATGTAATTGTTAGGGAGCTGAACCTATTTATAAATCAAGAATATACCAGTGCGTGGGTAGGCTCAGTTGTACTGTCGACTAAGAGCACTAGAGATGCAGAACATAAAAACTAAGAGTTTTTAAGCCAGCCCTTCTAAATACAAGTAGAAACTCGAGATTTCCCAGGATGCCTCAGGAGGCACTTTCCAAATCAGCAGCATTAAAACGCAGACCCTGAGCAGAACTGACTTGACCACCCTCAGGTATTTTCCTCAAGCAGACATGGCCTATTGGGATCCTGGCCCTTCCAGTGGAGAGAATCACACCCAGCAGCTTGGGAGAAAGCCAGGGAGAACTAACAAAAGGAACCCAGACCCTGGCTCCAGAAAACATCTCTAGACACCACCAAGGACTTAACAGCCACCAGGTACCCCCAAAGTCGGCTTCACAAGGCATACAGTGGCAAATTGAAAGTGCTCGCCGAAGAAAAGTGAGTTCAGGAGGTGAACAGGGCTCCCCAGAGGTCCTTTCTGCGCCTTGCTTGGAGCTGACAATGGACAGGCACTCCTCTGGCCACTTCCAGCCGCCCTTGGCTCTGCCTTCGCAAAGCCTCCGGCGGGGGCGGGACTTGGGGGTGGCTCCGGGTTCCAGCCGCAGTCCCAGAAGCAAGCAGAGCACAGGCGGGTGCTTGGCCAGAGCCCTTTTCCATCCGATGCGCTGAGCCCTAAATGCATCCCTCCTTTAGTCCTCGCAGTCTAGCTGCAGGAACACACATTTTTACTCCGTTTCTTATGTGAGGAAGCTAAGGCTCATGGGATATTGGATTTCCACCTCCTAAATGACATGACTTGGGGCAACAGAAAAATTTTGTTCTTTTAGTCGTTTCTGCCCAGTTGCTGGTGCTGCTATCCTTGCCTACATGTGGTGAGGCCGTGGCTCCTCTGGCTCAGACTCCGGCTCTCCGCACTCCCTCCTTTTTTTTTTTTTTTTTAATTTGATTTAATTTTATTTTATTTTTTGTGGCTGGCTCAGCCTGCCCTGGGGGTGGAGCTGGCACAGCATGTGGTGCCGGGGATAGAACCATGATCCCTGTGGTTGCCTAAGCTTTCCTAAGCAGGCACTTTAGACCGCTAAACCATCTCGCCAGCTCCCAAAATTTATTTATTTATTTATTTTTTGGCGGTACCAGGGATTGAATTCAGGACCTTGTGCTTGCCAAGCAAGCATTTATTCCACTGAGCTATCTCCCTGACCCCCCTCTCTTTTTTTAATATATCAAGACCATTTTTTTTTTTATTTTGTTTTCTCTTTTTTTTCAAACAGGGTCTCCCTATGCAGTTCAGACTGACCTTGTTCCATAGAGATCCTCCTGGCTCCATCTCCTGAGCACTGGCATTACAGGTGGGTGCCACCACGCCAGATTCTGGAGCCATACAGTGGGCTCCCACATCCGGGGAAGCGAGACCTCAAGGCATGCGGGGGCCAGGGACCAAACTGCAGTCCTTGTGTTTGCCAGATAGGTGCTTATGCCTCTGAGCAGTCTCTCCAGCCCCTATTTTGTTTATTTCTTGTGGTATTGCTATTTGACAGAGTATTACTTAGCTATAAAACAAAAGATAAGCGAGATCTTTATAGGTAAAACACATGCAAGTAGATACCATGCTCTGAAGTGAAATAGATCAGACCCATATGTGTAAACATTGTACTGTCTCCCTAGTACAAGAACCTGAAAGAGTTTGTAAAGTCTAGGTTGGGCAACAGATTCTGTAAAAGTGAAAGAAACTTCTCAAAGGGAAGGAACAACTGAGATGAGAGAGAGGAGAGAAGAAAGATGAAAGAAAAAAAAACTTGTGTGCATATGTGCAGGATAGCTGGCGCGGTTGTACCGCTGATTTCTACCAGTCTACTGAAAGGGAAAGTTAATGCCTAAATTGTTTCTGATTTTTAGACTAGGTCTCAAATACAGTCTCAAAGTCTCAGCGGTCTGATCTTGAACTTCTTGTGTAGCCCAGCTGGTCTGAACTTGCAGCAATCCTCCTGCCTTAGCCTCCGCAGTGCCGGGATCCCAGGGGTACACCAGCAGGCTGGGCTGCCTCAGTCTTTGAGCTTTGTCTCCAGCTGACTCCTCTTACTTTATATCTCTGGACCATTATTTACTTCTTCTACGCCAAGATGCCAACACTTCCGTCAGTCTGCCTGCGTATGTATGTATCTGTGTGTACACATGCACGCATTCTGCATCTGTGAGTTCTGTGTATGCGTGCTTAAGAGAACATCTCCAGAGTTCTAAAAAACGAAAACATTGTTAACAGGATCTGGGTATGGTGGCCAATACTTGTGATCCCAGCACTTGGGAGGCTGAAGCAGGAGGACCATGGTGTTGAGACTAGCCTGGACTACCTAGGGAGACCTCATCTCAAACTGCCATCACCACCCAGCCCCCCAAATTTATTTATGATTTATTTGTGGTCCTGAGGACTGACTCAAGGACTTCCCCATAGGGCTACATCTTTTAAAAAGTTTTTCAGACAAGTTTGCACTGAATCATTAAATTGCCCAGGCTAGATTTAAACTTGGAGTTTTCCTGCCTCAGCCTCCCAGACTGAGGTATGAACCAGCACTTTCTTTACCTTGAGGGAATAGAAGTATGGATGATGAAAGGCTTTTGTAGTGTTGGAGTTTTCCCCTGTGTCCATTTACATGGGTTACTTTTATAATATTAATGCCAACAATAAAAAAGAACAGAAAGGAAGGAGAAAAAAGATGTCCACCTCTTGCCTTTTGTTGGTACCAGGAATCGAACTCATGACCTCGAGCCTGTGCTGCTGAGCTGTTTCCCTGGCCTTACTCTTGCTTTTCTGCAGCACACTTTCCTTGCTTCAGTTCCACGCGCTGCAGAAGCCCTGCCATCTTCGCAGGCCCTTGCTTGTCAGTAGAGGGAAATCTCACCAGAGGATCTACAGATTCAGGGGAGGAGGCAATGGAGCAGAGGTGAGGCTGAAGAGGCCAGCATGACAGGGGCCTCTGTGAGGCCTCCGTCAAAGCAGCAGCTTCCGGTTCAGCCCAGGACGGAAGGGACTGAGGGCTGCGAATGCCCCTGGGCCTGGTTCCTTACAGGTCTACCCTGACATCAGAGCACCCTCCTCTTCACCTTTCTCATTTCCTCAGCCTTGGGGTAACCAGTGTTTACGAAATCCCTTCTGTATTCTCGGGATGTGCAGAGAAATCTTCCCAGTTCTTGCCTTTGAGGACATTTTCTTTTCGAATAACCTATCTTGAGGTTGCTGGCTGTGGCAGCAGTAATGCAAATAACTGAGTGTCCTTCCTCCCTTGTAAAAGCCCCTGATCCTCTCAGATCCAGAGAAGCAGCAGAGGAGCAGGGAAGGCCGGACTCCTACCTCCATAGCGCTGGGCCAGATGGACACCCGAAGGCACTGCAGGTGTCAGCAAACCAGAAATGGGAGGACGCAGAGCAAAGCAGATGGTCAGATGGCGAGGAGTCAGCAACCGCGGGAGTCGGAAGGGTAGACAGGAAAAAGAGACCCTGGGAACCTACAGCCAGGCAGGCAGGTTGCTGGCACCGAGGCAGCGCTTGGGGAGGCATCTGCTACGCTGGAAATAGCTGGCTCTCTTTGGAGAGAAGAAACACTTTAGAGCGGGGGATGGATAGCGATCGATGACCTACCCAGCTTGAGGTACAAAGCTCACGCAGCTCCCTGTTTGCTCCCCGACTGACCTCTTCTCCCTTTAGCAGGGTGGGCTTGACAGATAAAACCAATCTGTTGACCTGTCACAGGAAGCGGGCAGGCGCGAGGGAGCTAAGCCACAGAACTTGCTCAAGCACCCTGAGGCCATCCTTCCTGTCACCCCGCGGCTTCTCATTCTCCTGCCCGCCCATACTTAGGGTCAGCACTCTTTCCGCGGAGGGAAGGGTCCACCAGGAGCAGACACCGTAAGACTCATCACCGTGCTTGAGCTTAGACCCAAGGTGGCAGATAAGACGGGAAGAAGATACGCAAGCCACACGGTGTCCCTCAGCTCGGCAACTTTGTTCCAGTCTGCTCCCTTGCAAAAGAGCAAGCCCAGTACAGTGCCTGGCACAAAACTGGCCACCCTGTGTACTGACAGATTAGGTCCCCAGACCACTGAAATCACAAACAAGGTCAAAGCAGGCCTCTACTTGACAAGTTTAAGCATTTCATGCCATTTCCAATCTTTCATTTATTTATACAATGCACTGAGCACCTATTCTGTTGTTGGGCTTTATTGTTAGGCCCTGGGGTTATAATACTGACCAAAGATGGACAGGATCCCAACCTTGTGGAGCATGCATGCCCTTAGGAGCTCTGCCGTGAGGGGTGGATATTGCGCATATAATGAGGCAAGTAAAACTGGGGATCTCAACAGCAGAGTGCATCTGACTCTGAGGCCTTACACAGATGGGAGATAGGACATTCTAGATACTCCACAGGAAGAGAATGGTAGGGAAATAGTCCGGGGCCCTGGGGCCAGGCTGTCTGTAGAGCCCTGCAAAGGAGCCCTGCAAGGCACTGGTTTCCATCCCCAGCCAAGGTAACAGTGACTGAAAGTAGATCATTTGGGAGCTCTTGAATAAGCAGAGAAGAGGGAAGAAAAAATGAAATGAAGGAGGGAGGTCACTGTGTTTGGCCCAGGCTCTGGCCGGTCTCTCTGGAACCTGGGGCTTCCCACGGAGTACTACATCCTTGGCAGCAAGAGTGTGTTTTTGTTCATTTGGTTTTTGTGGCCAGCTCACCCCACCCTGGAGATGGGCGGGGCTGAAGTGGTGCGTGGTGCCCGGTCCTTGCACTCTTGCCTAAGCTTGCTTAAGCAGGCGCTTTAGACCACTGAGCTATCTCGCCAGCCTGAGAATGTGTGTTTTGTTGTAGGCACAGCCAGGGCCAAGGAGTGTACAGTGGGTGGTGGGATCTCTTCCTGGTCAGAGTCCTGGTCAGAGTGGAGAAGAGAGAATTATTCTGAAGTTTCACATGTGCAAGCAACCTGACTCCCAGGAATGACTTAGAACCAGTCTTGGCTTGAGAAAGCCCCTACCAAATATTGCATGGGAGGGCCAGCCAAATAGCTCAGCGGATTAAAGCACCTGCAAGCAGGCACAGGGGCCAGAGGTTTGATCCCTGGGCCTGCCCTGCCTCTGGGGCACTCTGAGAAGGCAATTGAGACAGGGTGTGGTAGTACACGCCTGTAGTCCCAGTTCTCAGGAAGCGGTAAATGGGCCAGTCACTGAATCCAATCTAGTAGTGAGATCCTGAACACCCTGTACACCCTTCCCTAAAATGAAAGACAGACAGACAGACAGACAGACAGACAGACAGACAGACAGAAAACAAATAGTTCATTGGAGCCTGAGAGCCCAGCATTTGGTGGCCAGGTGAAGGACAGTGACACACACCCTCACAGAGACCCAGGTGTGACTACCCTCTCCCAGGTCTCTTCTTCAGGAGTGAAAACAGGCCTGCAGTCACAACCCGCCACCACCACTCTGCCTTGATACATTGGAGCTCAGCCTTAAGTCCTTTAGCACCAGTGTGTCAGTCCACAAAAGCAGCAACTGCCCACCTCCCAAAACCAATCCAGTACCCCATGGGTCCTCGCCCTTCCTGTTCCAACCTGGGTCTGCCTCCCACAGGAAACAGCAGATGGCTGTAAATGGCTTCACTGCAAGCTTCTCTCCTGCCAGTCAGGACAGTGGCTCAAACACCTCTTCAAACCCCCTTGCTGTTTCCAGGCAACCTCCCTTCCTCCTTCCTAAGCCCCTCCCCTGCTGTGCATTATCCGGTGGCCAACCCATCCGGCACTGCTCAGACTCAGACTCCAGTCATCTGTCCTCAGGGCCCTACACCCTCACTGTTGGAAAGTTATTGTGTTTTACTGGGCAGTCACCCCCTGCATAGGACCCTGCTGCCAGGTCTCAGTCCCCTTGACTTCCGATCACAGAGATGGTTCTGTCCTTCACTTTGTTTCACCATTTCGGGGAGCTTTCCACCTCTTCCAGGACCCCATGAACACAATGGAAATAGAAAGATGAGCCACATACATAATTCTAAAAGTGGAAACACAAAAGAGCAGCATTTATTTTAATAAAGTACCGATACATGCAAGAAAGTATCTTAATGTGTCGCTTTCCCTTCAGTATTGGGGATTGAACTCAGGGCCTGTGCACGGATCTACATCGCCAGCCCTTTTTTGCTTTTTATTTTGAGACACAGTCTTGCTAAGTCTCTTAGTGTTGGAGTTCCTTCCTGGTTCTCATCTCAGCCTAAGAAGTCTAAACTTACAATCCCACAACCATATTATTGGAATTCCACCAAGTTAATTCCAATCTACCACTTCCATTGCAACCCACAGCGATAACAGAGATACTAGGATATATATATTATTGGGGGACCAAGTGGCCCTAAGTCCAGCCATGAAGATGGCTTTCTGGAACAAAGAGAGTGACTCAGGGCTGGACCTGGGTTTTATTCAATGGAGAAAGGGGAGTGGCTTGCGAAAGGGAATTGTAGGAAGAAGATGAGCACTGTAAGCTGGGCTGGGTAGGAGGCCTGCATTTACCCCTGCCATATTCAGAGATATGCAAAGGAAGTAACTTGCATTATGCTATTGAGATGGTATCTAATATTTTGGGGGTCTGGTGCTTCAGCTCTGATGTGTAATCTTTCAAGCCCCAGGAAGTCATAGCCTCTCTCTCGAGGCTCGATCCCAGCTGACACCGTGGAACATTGGCTCTTCATCTTGTTATCAGGGAAACACGTGTGCCATCTTCAAAAATTACCACCAGCACCTCAGCTAGACCAATACACACTGCTTAAGGCCAATTGAGAGGATAATGAGAAGTCCTAGCTCCTCTGTACATTTCAATACGAGGGAACAGGGTAAAGTTCAGTCAAAATGGAGATAGTCACTCTTCTTTCAAGGAGAGCTGCTCAGGCGGTCCTCCACATCTTAGTTATCCAAGGTGGGCTCAAAACACCGCCATCCTCCTCCTGCCTCAGCCTCCCACAGGGCTGAGAGGACAGGCACACTGCTCCATGATCAGCCAGCAGGTAATCAACGTCTTCAGAATTGCTAGCAAAATACTCTTGGTACTAAGGACATGGGCAGTAGAACAGGGCAGTGCTGGCTGTTTGTTACAAGATCCCAGGACAACGCCAAGAGACCCTGGATGTAGAGTTCAAGGGCTGCCCTGAGAAGTAGGCAGGAGGCAGATGCCATGAGGAGCCTGCTGCCTGACCTCTCCGGGTGGTGCCTGCGGTCCCTGCAGTTGCCTAACCAGATGCTTTAGACCACTGAGCTATCTCACTGCCTCCCCTCACCTTTAAAATCAGCTTATGATACCATTTTTCACTCACCCAGTTCTTTGTCCGAGATGACAAAGAGCTGAATACTTGGATCTGCTGAGCCACTTTTATTCTTATTTTTAAGGTATTTAGTACAGGGTCTCGCTAAGCAGATCCGACTCACAGCGATCCTTCTGTTTCAGCCTCCCCAGCACTGGGATTAGAGATGCATGCCACAGGCCTGGACTGGGTCACTGGCTCAGCTCTGCCAGGCAGTGGAGCCAACGTGGCATGTGGTGCCAGGGATCGAATCCAGTCCATGCCCTTGCCTAGGCAGGCCGTCAGTCTGCTGAGCCATCTCGCTGGCCGTAGTGAGCCACTTTTTAAAGGAGCTACCCAACAACACTAAGTTGGGGGATTTGGTGTGTACGGTGGCCCTTCACTTATCTCGGAGGTTGTGTTCCAGATGCCCCTGCACTTTAGAGCCCTTATATTCATTTTAGTATTTATATTTCTATTAAGGCTTTGTAAACCCTGCCCACACTTTCATAAACCTTTTCCACGCTTTTAAAAACACTTCTAATGTTCGTAACCATTGTCTAAACTCGTAAACCTACATAATTTTCACAGCACATCTATACAGCATGGTACTGCCAAATCTCACGATATAGTGAAAAATCTGCGATCAGTAATCTAGGTTAGCATTTTGAAAACCCACAAAACACTGAGTCCGTGAACCTCGGATCTCAGAATAGCGAGGGACTGCCGTGTTTTACACTGACATCTCAGCCAGGTTCCGAACACCTGCAAGGTGGTGCCCGGCATTCACCCATTACCAGGCAGCGTACAGCGCTAGATCTTTCGGTTACCTCTGCCATCTCGCTTTTAACCTATTCCCCCTCGACGGCTTCCACATCAGTTTTTATATTCCTGACAGTCATCAGAGTCACGCCCTCATGCCCGCTCATCTTCTGCCAGCTCCTAGTGCTCCTGTCCCCCCCTTGCTCCGGCCCATTGGCTAAGCCCGGCCTAAATGGACTCCAAGAATCTACTCCCAGGGATCTCAGTAACTGGAGAACACAGCGCTCTGATCAGACTTGTCTCAAAATTCCTCACGATGACTTGCGGTGCCCCTGGGGAACTGTGCTCCCGGCGAAGCTTCTAGCTGTGTCCACACATCCTCCTGCTCCCTGAAGATACTTCCGGACCTTTCTCCTCACCTTCTCTTTCCTCATCCTGACGCAAGGCTGACTGACGGCCCACCTTTTGTCCCATGGACAACACTGGAAAACCTGCTCACACGAGTCCCCACCCTCCTCTGTACCTCATTCGCCTGCAGCCACATGGTCTCCTGTCTATTTCTCCACGTGTAAGACGGTCCTGCATGGGAGCCCCACCTTTGGCATCCCCTGCCACTTGGAAAGCTCTTGCTCCAACGTGTGTGAAGGTCCAGCCCTTCACAACCCTCTGCAATGCTATCTCTGCAGTAAGATTACCCATCAGCATTCTATGTAAAACTATAGTTGCTAACCATCTTTGTTTATTTCCCTCCTTGTTCTCATTTTTCTTCATTGCATTTATCATTTTAAGTATGTCCCATTATGCGGTCTTGGGTCTGGGTGCTCACACAAATGGTATGATGTTTTTTTTTTAGAGACCTGCTCATTATGTATTCCAGGCTGGCTTTGCACCCTCCTGCCTCAGCCTCCCAAATGCTTGAATTACGTATGTGCAGCCGCTACACCTGATGTTCCAGTAGGCCCTGAGCCCCGAGGCAAATAGAGTTTTAGCCTGTAAAGCATTTTACCATGAACCTATGGCACTCGAGCCAAGCGGGCAGGAAGAGCCATCTGCCTGAATGCCAGCCATGTTGCCCCAGGAGCCAAACATTAGGTAACAGCTGCTTTTCCTAAATTAAAACCTAAATATTCAGGTTTAATTGAAGTGTTGGCACCTTGAAATCAATAAGTGGGCCTTAGGTTGCAGTCTGGCTTCTTCCTTTTTAAAAGGTTTGGCGTCACTGCACTAGATCGTAAGCCCAAGCTTGAGTTTTTCCAAGACTGGATATTGAACCTAGGATTTCGCCTACACAGTACTAGGCAAGCACTCTACCGCTGAGCTACACTGCCACCATTGGAGCGAACAGAATGATCGAACACAGACCGAGAGGGCAGAAGGTAAGCAGGAAAGGGTATCTGGGAATGACCAAGCGAGGCCAAGCGAGGTTAGATGTAAACAACGTCTTCTAGCGTACAGGGTCTGGGAAGCCACGTGTGAGCTGTTTCCGTAGCGTAAGAGCACACTGCGTTGAGGGAGGGAGACACACCCATGGCTCTTCAAGCACCTGCGGCTGTGAAGGAAACCACCGATACACAGAGGAAAACCAAGTGGCAAAGAACGAAGGCCCGGCTCCCATCCCCGCCCAGATGCAGGTGCCCATCTTCAAAAGCAAGATGCCACCTCGGCTGTCGCTAGCCACAAAGACATGAGAAAAGAAACGGACCCGAAAGTTAATAGCGTACGACAGAGCGTGGATCAATTTTCATCTTTTGCTTCGCATGCATGTCTCTCTCTGAAATGAATTATTACGTCATTTGTCTTTAGCTGAAGGAGAGAAGCAGAGGCAGCTTGGGAAGCCCCACCTCAGGGGCTGGGGTCGGGATGGGTCCACCGGCAAGGGCAGTCAGGACTCGTGTGCTTGACTCACCCAGCCAGCAGCCAGCCCGGGGACCCCCACGCAGGGGAGCAGTGCCTGGCTCGCAGGTGCTTATCACAGTGAGGAAACCTTAACCAAACAACGCCCTGAGCACATACAAGAGCACCCACCCATTCTGAAACACAAAGAACAAAAGAATAGCCCTGGAACTTGGAAGCTTCAAGGAACAATGGTCCTTTTTTTCTTTCTTCCAGTGTTTAGTTTTTACTTTTATTGTGGTGAGAATGGGTTAAGATCTGCTCTGTTAAAATGTTGCTCATTTTATTTGCAAGCAACAGATCCATCTACGTGAGCAAAAAGAGATGAGGACCAAGCTTGTATTTCAAACATTATAAAAATCATAGGAAATAATCTAATGTAGCTATTAGAGAAACATCGTAGGATAAGGAAAAGAGTGATAGACTGAGAATCGTGACACTAGAATTTTGCTCACAGCCCAGCCATCTGCTAGCTGTGTAGCTGCTGCACATACCTGCGAGTGAGGTGCTTTTGTCTATGAAAGGATAACAGGGACTTCATTTAAAGATGTGACACTCAGGCAACACATAAAGGAATGCTGGTCTCACTGCAGCTCTTTAATAATCAGGAAAGTGCCTCTGTGTCCTCCGTGTGCATTTAGGGGACACACTTAGTGGCAATGACAGAGCAATACCACTTTTACCCGTCGCCTATTAAATGTGTCTTAGATATATCATTGAGGAAGAGGACCAGTTGCAGGAAAGAAGACATTCCAGGCAGGAAGAGTGCAGCTAAAACAATTTTAAGCCAAGCATGGTGGTGCACACCTGTAATCGCAGCCCTTGGGAGGCTGAGGCAGGAGGATCAATGTGAGTTGGAGACCAGCCTGGGCTACAGAAGTGGGCTCAAGGCAGCCCGAACTGTGTAGTGAAAATCTGTCTCAAAGAAAACACACAGCTTCACCCAGGTAAGCACTTATAGGAGCAGCCCAGGCTGCAGGTTGCAGAGTATCCCAAGTCCCAGGGAAGGCGTAGGGTTGGGGAATGCAGACAGCAAGTGTCTTCCAGGGGGGTGGGGGGGGCAGCTGTCAAGAATCCCCCAGTGACAGGAGTCAAATGGGCAGTGAGATACTGTAACCAGCAGCTCTGAGGAGAAGAGAGGGGTGACACGACCCCAGAGGTGGGGGCTAAGGGGAGAGGCTCCTGAGCTCAGCAGGGCCTCTCTTGCCCCCCGCCCCCCTGAGTGGGTAAGTGCCAACACGGAACCTCTCTGCCTTGTGCCGACAACCGGAATATCCTCCACTTGCCTTCGCATTAGGCCAGGAAATTAAAAGTGGGGTCCCATGGGCCCAGGATAGAGCTCAGTGGCCTAGGCGCCTGCCTGGCAAGCACAAGGTCCGAGTTTCATCCCCGGTACAAAAATAATAGGATGCTCCTGAGACTGGCACACACGAGGGGCTGCTCTCGTTACTCGTTCATTCATTTATGCATTTTGTTGTTTGCTTTTGGTGGAGGTCTTTTGAGGCAGGCTTTCTGTGTCCTCCAGGCTGCCCTTGAACTTGCAAGGATCCTTCCACCTCAATGCTGGGGTCTAGGTGGCTACAGCTGCACCTATGTATGTTATGTTACTGAAGAGCAAACTCGGGGCCTTTACACTGAGCTCTATTCCTAGCCTTTGTTTGGTTTTGGGAGGCTGAGACAAGGTCTTGCTAAATTGCTCAGGCAGGACTCAAACCTGTGACCTTCCTGCCTCAGCCTCCCAGAGGGCTGAGGTCACCACGTTGGCCACCATGCCCAGCTGGCATTGCACACCTGATCCTTTCTTTCCCTGCCACTGTTCTGGGATGTGTGAGTGCTGAGCAGTCGCTTTGCTTCTGAAGATCCCAGCTGATCTCGTGCCCTGGGCCATGGACACTGGCTTAACCTGCCTATCAGGCCTCTCTCGCTTCTGGCTGCCCAGATTCTGGGTAATGTGTCCCCAATCCTGGTTCTCCTCCTGCCTGATCTGCTTCTCTCTGTAACCTGGTTGTGGTCATGCACCGTGAGGCTGTGAGTGTGCTTTGACCAGAAAGCCCCAAGAAAGCACTAACGTGCATGTGTGTGCGTGTGTGTGTGTGTGTGTGTGTGTGTGTGTGTGTTATTGGGGCTTGAATCTGAGGCCTTTGGTCTGGGCTCTTTTTATTTTGAGATAAGGTCTCACTAAGTTGCTATGTAGCCCAGGCCAGGCTTAACCTAGCAATCCTCATGCTTCAGGCTCCCGGAGCCCACCACCTTGTTGGGAAAGGAACCGGCCCAAACTGTGCTCTTGACCCTCTGGGTCAAGAAAACACCAACCTGCATCACTGCCCGGGCTCAGGCCCTTGTGATTTCCACTCAGACCCCAGCACTGTTCTTACCAAGGGTCTCCAGGATCTTGAATGGCCTATTTCTGGACCAGGAATAGCAAGAGGTCGTCATCGCCTGTGTGCCCATCTAAGCTGTCCCCAAGTCAGCCGGGCTTGGGAGCCAGCTGAACAACCTGCCTGATGCCCCAGGGTACAGATTCCAATCCACTCCCAGGTGTTGACGTTCCTGTCACCAGTACTTTCGGACAGCACCCAAGACCAGTCACTTCCGGGAATGGTTGCTTCTCCACGTCAAAAGTGAGGAACACGGGTGGATGTATGGGTCTCACTACAGCTAAATTAAGCATGGTCAAGAGTACAAGAATATATATCTATTACAGTTTCCCAGGGCTGGGGAGATAGCTTGGTGGTCTGAGTGCCTGCCTGGCAAGCGCAAGGATCTGGGTGTTATTGCAGGTACCATGCACTATGCCTAGGATGGCACACATCTGAAATCCCAGTGCTGGGGAGACTGAGACAGAAGGATTATTATGGGGGCCTGGGAGATAGCTCAGTAGAATAAATGCCTGCCTGGGAAGTGCAAGGTCCTCAGTCCAACCCCCAGTACCTCAAAAAAAAAAAAGAATTATTATGCATCAGAGCTGCATAGCAAGGCCCTGTACCAAATACGCAAATAAATGATAAAAAAAATAATAAGAGGGAGTGCTGGGAATGTAGCTCCGTAGTAGAATGCTTGCCTAGAGTGCGCAGGTGCAAGGCTTTGGGTTACAGCCTCAGCACCACCAAAGCGGAATAGTTCGTCAGCGGGCATTTGCCTACTATCTGTTTTTATGTTTTCTCTATCTCTCCTATTCTCTCAGTAGTCATCTTGCGTCCTACTTCTGGGAGCCAGACGGAAATCTTTTACCTTTCCAGCACCAAACATGCAATTTCCCAGCATCTGCAAAAGATCCATGAGGGGAAGGGTCAAATATGTCCCAGGAGCAGGGTGTGGTGGCACACAACTGCATTCCCAGCCTCTGGGAGGCTGGATCACAAGTTCGAGTCCAGCCTGGGTTAAGTTAGCAGGCTCTTGTATCAAAAATGAAAGAAAGAGAGAGAGAGAGAGAGAGAGAGAGAGAGAGAGAAAGAGAAAGAAAGAGAGAGAAAGAAGGAAGGAAGGAAGGAGAGACAGAGAAAGAGAGAGAGAGAGAGAGAGAGAGAGAGAGAGAAAGAAGGAAGGAAGGAAGGAAGGAAAGAAAGAAAGAAAGAAAGAAAGAAAGAAAGAAAGAAAGAAAGAAAGAAAGAAAGAAAGAAAAAGAGGGGCAGGGAGCCAGGGATATAGTTCAGTGCGAAGATCCTGGTTCACAGATCCACTGTACCACAAAATAATCAGGCATGGTGGTATACACTGAGGAGGCTGGGGCAGGAGGGTTGCCACAGTCCCAGCCCCTCCCCTTGCACTTTCCCAGTTCTTCACAGCTACCTTAGGAACAGATCTTCCTGTCTCGCACAGTGAACCTCCCCTTCTCCGCTGGATCTTTCCCTAGGCATTTAACTGGTTTATGCCTCCCACTAAGACAAAGAAGCAGGTTATTTACATTGCTGTGTTTGTGGAACTGAGGTGGACCTGAAGGAAACATGGGCTCCCAGATGGAATGCCAGGGGTCTGGCTGGTCGATGCCTTTGTTTTTTGTATTTTTAGGGAAGGGTCTACAGGAAGAGGGTGTTCAGGGTCTCACTAATAGATTGGACTCAATGATTGCCTGTTTACAGGGATTACAGGCATGTGCCAGCACACCCAGTCTCAGTTGCCATCTTCCCGGGAGCAGGGCTGGTACAGCAAGCCTGCAGATCCTGCAGGTCCAGGGAACAGGCAACCTTGGGAATCCAGCAGGCTTGGGGGATCGAACCACAGACCCCTGTGCCTGTCTACAAGTGCTTTAATCTGTTGAGCTATTTGGCGGCCCACGATGCTTTTGTGATTGTTACCAGGACTAGGCCTCTGAAGACTGAGAGATGCAGGGGGCCACGGCTACAGCTCAGTGGCATGGCACCTGCCTGGCAAGCACAAGGTCCTGAGTCTGATTCCCAAGACCCCAAGGCAACTTTGGCAATCTGGTTGAACCTCCCATGATAATATTGAATGTGTGAAATAAAGTACACATGATTACAACAGGAAATAATTCCATAGAAAAATAGTTGTTATAAAATTGTGACACAATAATTATACCGCTTTATAAAAGCATTAGATTCCAAATTTAAAATCCAGGTTTGGTAGTTCATGTCCATAATTCCTTAGTTTATGAAACTGAGGCAGGAGGGTTGCTGTGAGTTCAAGGCCACCCTGAGATACAAAGTAAAACCCCATCTCAAAAAATAAATAAATAAATAAAATAAAATAAATAAATAAATAAATAAATTTAAAGTCAGTTTTTTAAAATTTTATTTATTTATTTATTTTTCTTGTTTCAGAACTCTTGTTTGTTTATTTTTATGGCCGGCTCAGCCTTTCCTGAGGGCAGGGTTGGCGCAGCATGTGGTGCCAGGGATTGAACCACAGTCCCTGCAGCCTCCTAAGCTTTCCCAAGCAGGCGCCTTAGACCACAGAGCCATCCTGCCAGGCCCCTAAAGTCAGGTTTGATAGTTATCATAATTGTGAATCAGTGATGAAGACAAATAGCATTGTGGAAAATCTGCAACTGTCACGCAATGTGAGCATCTGTGATTTTTTATTGGTGATAAAAACAGTACCATACTTCTGACCCCGCTGGGGTGTGCTGCCTCCTCTGTATGACTACAGTAAGTGGAGACTTCACTTAAAAGAGTGTGGATATAGTGTGCGTCCCATCCAAGGTTATGGATGCTTCATACGGATCCTTGGATAAAAATCTATGGTGTAAACACCACTGCCATTGAACTTGCTAGGTTCCTGCTGTCCCAGGGCTACCCAAAGGGACCCAGGAGCAGGTACCGGCAATGACAGAGGATGGAAGGTATGGTTTTGCCTTGGCCCCGGGGTCCCAGGGGGCCCAGTTAGGAAGTACCAAGGCCACAGCAAGGCAATTCTGTGGAGGTCCTACGGTTCTAGATTTGAGAAGTGAACTGGTTAGCATGACTTCATTGAGGTCAAATTGTAACCTTGTGGTGAGGTGGGAGCTTTGTAAAGCATAAGGTGACCATAAGAAATTCCACGTTCACTGGGATGGAAAGATTGACAAAAGGGAGGAGTGTGTGTGTGTGTGTGTGTGTGTGTGTGCATGTGTGTTTTCAACAAAAACTGCTATAGTCTAGTTCTCAGAGCCTTCTGGGTTTTTTTTTAAATAGTAAATATTATCTTTTTTTAATTTGTGTATTTGGTACAGGGTCTTAGTATGCAGCTCAGACTTGTAGTGATCCTCCTGTCTTCAGCCTCCCTGGGCTGGGATTTCACACATGCACCACCATGCTCAATCTCAATGGCCAGCTCAGTGCATCTGGGAGCAGGACAGGTGCCTCACGTGGTACCAGGGATCAAACCCCAGTTCCTGCGCTTGCCTAAGCAGGTGCTTGGTCGCCTGAGCTATCTCGCCAGCCCTAAGTTGCTGTTTTATTAAATCATAATATAGCATAAAGAATGTTCAATGTCAACAGTTACAATGTTTATTTTATTGATTTTTGCCATAATGGGGATGGAAGACAGGGCCACTGATATATATATATATATATATATATATATATATATATATATATATCTCCATGCCCATTCTTCTTTATTATTGTTGAGATAGGGTCTGTCTAAATTGCCCAGACTGACCTCAGTTGAGATCCTCCCTTCTGCTCAAGCACCCCCTAAATGTCTAGGATTACAGGCATGTGCCACCACACCCTACCGAGTTATAAAATTTTATTAATGGCCATATTTATTGTATTATAGACATATGCTATCATTTATTTATTTCTCAGGCCTGATGCAATTAGTGCTCAGGTGAGTGCTATAGGTGAAATCTTTGTCTATTTTTATTTCCTGGGAATATTTCTATATACAGAATGCTTGTACCACAACTGAGCAACAACCGCAAGAACAATGCCTATGCTAAGGGCTTTTTTGATCGGTAGTGTCACACTGCCCTCCAGGAATAGTCCTGGTCACAGGACTCCGGTCTTGGCTTGAAGGTGCTGAGAGACTGGAAGAATGTCCCTAAATGGTGAGAAGAAACCGGAACCTGCAGGAGGGAACAGGACAGAGCCCAGGACACCCTACTTTCCTACCATCTGGACAGACTGTGGGCTGGGATAGCGTTTCTAAGAGGTGCGGTCCCTAGAGTTAACTTGATGTAAGCCACTGGGATGGACTCAGCCTGTAAAACTATGTTACAAGGACCAAAGGTAGAGGCAGCGTCCCTGTTTGGACTGTGCTAGGAGATGGCATGAATATATATGGCACAGTGACGTAAATATATACTACTCAGGGAATGTTGTATGGCAAAAGCATTTTATGTGGAAAGGCCTGGGTAGCAATAGCCACTTGGTCTATGGCCTCTATACCTCGCCATTCCTCAATCAGCATCTTTTTTGTTCTAACAATAAAGGTCTAGTGGACTTGCTGTAGTAATGGAGACTGTTCCTCCTTCTTTTTTTTTTTTTTTTTTTTTTTTTTTTTTTCTTTTTTTTATAATGTACTGGGTATAGGGCCTCACTATGCAGCTCAAACTCATAGTGATCTGCTTGTTTTCAGCCTCCCCAGCTCTGGGATTACAGGCATGCGCCACCACACCCAGTCTTAGTGGCTGGCTCAGTGCACCTGGAGGGTGGGGCCAATGCAGCATGTGGTGCCAGGGATCAAACTCTGGTCTCTGCGTTGGCCTAAGTAAGCACTTAGTGTGCTGAGCTATCTCACAGGCCCTTCTCCTCTTTCTTTTAACCATCTGTTTTCTTACCTTTGTAGCTAGACAATACACTCCAGGAGAATAGAAACCATTTGATATTTCTTTTAGATAATCAATATCAGTAGATAAGAGAGAAACAAAAGAAAAAACTTTCAAATTTTCTTTACAGTTCCAGATTATACTGGCTTGTTACAAACTAAGCAGGCCAATAGAGATGATTCCCTGTCTTCTTTCATGGTTGTACAGATAGAGACTGGCTTTATTTATTTACTTATTTATTTTTTGAACAGAGTGTATTTATTAGGGGAAAGAAAGCTCCTGTTCAAGAGAGGGGCAGGAGGGGGATCCCAAGTAGGTATTCCCCAGGACTGGCTTTATTTGTGTGTGTGTGTGCCAGTAGAATATACTGTTCTTTTTATAATCCTACCTCAGATCTTAATTAGATTATTAGTGTCTGCTACAGTTTGAAAGTTTTCCCTAAAATTCATGTGTCAGAAACAATACCCGAATCCCTAAGTCTATGGTACTTGGAGATGAGGTGTTTGAGGGTAGGTAGTTGGCATTAGGCCATGGCAGAGATGTCCTGTTATGGTGCTAGTATCACTGGAAGAGAGTGAGCCTAGAACTAGCAAGGTTATTCTGCCTCAGCATAGGATACCTTTCCCATGTTGCGGTGCCCAGAGAAGAAAAGCCCTCTCCAAACTCAGCAGATGCTGGCCCCTGCTCGGGAGTACCCAGGCCTCAGAATGTGAGCCAACCGCACTTCTATTCTTTGTGATTTCCCTGGTTTTGTTAAGAGTCTGGAAGCGAAGAAAATATCGTCTTCCCTTATTGGGATTCTATAGGTACTAGTTCCCCATTCATAATCCTACTGTTACAAAGTTGTGTACATAGGGCCAGTGTTATAGCTCAGCCGATTTAGTGCTTGCTTAGAGGAAGCGCAGGGGTCAGGGTTCGGTTCCTGGCCCCTCGTGCTGGGCCGGCCCAGCTCTAGAGCGCACTGAGCCAGCGATGGA
This sequence comes from Myocastor coypus, assembly GCA_004027025.1. Taxonomy (NCBI): domain Eukaryota; kingdom Metazoa; phylum Chordata; class Mammalia; order Rodentia; family Myocastoridae; genus Myocastor; species Myocastor coypus. The sequence continues at coordinate 28,161 of PVJA010003835.1, read as the reverse complement.
GTCTGGGCGTGGTGGCGCGCGTCTGTAATCCCAACACTTGGGAGGTACAAACAGAAGGATCACTATGACTCAGTAGTGAGACCCTAAAAAAAAAAAAAAAAAAAAAAAAAAAAAAAAAAAAAAAAAAAAAAAAAAAAAAAAAAAAAAAAAAAAAAAAAAAAAAAAAAAAAAAAAGTTGTGTACAGAAGACCTGCCTTTTCCTTTATAAATTTACACCAACAGCCCCGGGTCCCCCATCTTCTCCCTCTCCAACCCCAGGAAGGACATAAAATCTACAAGAACAAACAGACTCTGGATTAGCTCTTGCTATGCATGTGCGCGGGTGCATGTGCGTGGTAAAAGCTGTTGCCAGGTTATTCAGACTGGCCTTGAATTCGCTGTGTGACCCAAACTGACCTCCAGTTCACAGCGATCCTCCCACCTCAGCTTCCCAAGGGCTGAGACTACAGGCGTGCGCCAACTAACCGTGGCTTCTTTTCATGGGTGCTTACCTGACCTGCTTTCTGGCACTTCGCACTGAGTCCAGAGAAGGTCTCCAGCGTTTCAAACGTCACTTCTCTCTGCTAGGACCACCGTGTCCCTTAATTCCTTGCAACGAAGATGGGACTGTCCCACCCAGGGCGCCTGTGGCATCTCCCTGGCCCTCTACCCGTGATGCATAGGCTAGTCTTTCTGTTCTACTGCTGTGTGACATCGGTGCTGTCGTTTGTCTAATGAACGCAAGGCTCAGAAAAGTTAAATCGTATTTAAACCTCGTCCTGCTAGCCGGCCACGGACGGATATTTCATGTCACTATGGCTGTGTCTGTACAGCCCTTGTCAGGTTGCCATCCCCGGTGGCAGCAGGTGCACCGATGTTCCGCACCGCTCACGCTCGCATCCCAGAGCAGCATCCCCACCCAACCCCGGGGCAAAAACTGCACGATCTGTTTGGGTGGGCGAAACGGCGCACAAGAAGCACCGGGCAGCCCAAGCCGTGTCCAATCCGATCACGCTCCCGCCCGTGTCCCAGTGGCAGCCCCAGGAGGAAAACAAGTCTGCGGAACTCGGTTCTCAGGGCTCCGGTGAGCGTCAGGCACCGCCACGCCGTAACCCTCCAACCCCGGCAGCTACAGCTAAGGGTGGACCCTGGCTCCGCGAACCCAACGGGCGCACGCGCTCGCCACCAGCCAGGGTCCCGGGGCGCGGGGCGGGGAGGCGCCCGGCGCAGCCAATCCCCGGGCCGCCCCCTCCCGGGCCGCTGTGCGCGGAGCTCAGCCGAGCCCAGCCGGGGCGGGGGCGCCAGGCGGCGGCGGCGGCGGCGGCGGCGGCGGCGGAGGCTGCCGCGGGGAGGGATGGAGAGGGGCGGGGGCAGCGGAGCCGAGCAGAGACAGCCGCGGCGCTGCAGAGCGGCTGGGGCGGCGGCGCGGCTCCCGGTGCTGCCTCCGGCGCGCGCCCCAAGCCGCTGAGGCGCCGGCGGCCCGGAGGCCCGGGAGCCATGGGCTGCATCGGCTCGCGGACTGTGGGTGGGTACCGCGGCCCGGCTCGGGCAGGGCCCGGGCCGCCGCGCCCCCTCCCCCATCGCTCCCGGGTCCCCAGGGACCCTGCTGCACCCGCACTTTCCCGCGTCCCTCCCGCCGCCCCGCGGCTGCCGGCCGGCCAGGTCGCCCTCCCGCGGGCGCGGTCCTCGCTCCCTGCGTCTCCATCCGCCGCTGCGCGGCTCTCGTCCCCATCCACCCACCGCGCTTCCACCTTGGGGCCCTTCGGGCCCGGGGTTTCTGGAGCCCTAGCTCCAGCTTGGCCCCCTTGCGCCCTCCGTCCTCTCGAGGTGCTCGGCCCCCACCCCGTCCCCTCCCGGTCGCCTTTTTCCGTCGATCCAGCCTCCCCCGCTCGCTTTGTTCACGTGCGCGTCCCTCGGGGCGGGGGCGGCATGCGCGCGGTGCCTCGGCCCGCAGGGAGTGGGGGCGCGGGTGGAGAAGGCCCGGCTCGGCGCGCCCGAAGGGGTCGCAGCCGCTCTGGGCAGGGTGGGTTCCCCAGCGAGGAGCCCGGGACGCCAGCACCTGTCCGCCGGGACGGCGGGGCGGGGCCGCGCTTTATTTACCTTGGGCTTGGGGGAGGGAAGAGAGGCGCCTGGGGATCCGTCCTCTGCCTTTGGCCTCTGCGTTCCTACTAGCCCTGTCCCCCACCCTGTGCGCTCGCTGCACTCTACGTTTTAGCGTATTAATCTGGCCGTCCGCTCAGACCCCCAATTTTTCCTTTCCAAACTCCCAGTTTCTCCCGCCTACACGCCCTAGTGACCTCAGGCTGAGAGAATAATTCATATTATTATTATAAACAAACGCGCTCTCCGCGAGCGCGATTACTGTCAGACCCGAGCTATTTCCATGGAGACCCCCCTCCACCTCGTCCTCTCTTCACTTGCCCTCCCCCTCCCGGTACCCCAAGCTTCTGACTCAGCTGTGCCTCTTCCTCAAAGGCCACCTCCCCCCCCTCCCCCCTGTCCCCTTCTGCCCTCCCCATCTGCTTCCCAGAGTCTGTTCCCGCAGGCTTGTCCCTTTCCCACGGACTGCATCCACACGTCCGCGCCCTGGCACCAGTGCCTGAGCTCGCCTATCTCGCCCTGTCCCTACACCTCAACTTTGCGGGGGCCACACCTCTCAGTCCCGTGAGCCAGTCCCCACCTTGCACCAACTGTGTTGTTGAGCGCAGCATGCCTCCCCTTGCCCAACACCAGGGTCCCTGCGCCCCTCCCCAAGAAAGGACCTGCACTCTTAGCTTGCTCAGGAAATTGCATGCACATGCAGAGCCCTTTCTGGCAGGTGGTGCCGGCAGCCATGGGATGCTAGAATCTCCCTCCCGTCACCTGAGCAGCTCTTGCCCCAGATTTCCCCAGGTACCACCCTGCCCTCGTGCCGGAGGGACCCTGCTTGGCCCCTGGCTTTCCCAGTCAGCGCTCAAGCCCTGTCCACCTCCCTTGGCTTCTTGTTCCTTTCATTCCTGTTACAGACTACTCTTATCTGCTTCCTCCTCAGTCCCCACCACATCTTCATCCTGTCAGACCCATTCATTGGCTCCTCAGGAGGCTTCTCCTTCAGGGGGTGATTCAGAGGAGCACCCCCCCACACACACACACACACACAGGAAAGGTCTGCCTCTGTTGGTAGCACTCATTGGTTCTACAAAGCCCAGATCCCACACAGAAATATTGGAAGATCTCTCTGGACAGAATGGAGAATTGTTTTCCTTTGAGAACCCAACTTCCGATCCCTGTCATGCTTCATGTCAACAACAACAACGACAACAAATAAGGCCACGAGTGTGCTATTTTTGGTTGAGCTAAAACTGAACATTTTGGCTCAGCGTCAGTATTTCTTTCACCAGAAATTTGGGGACAGTGGAGAAGCAGCAGAGAACAGGCACCCAGAAGAAGGCTTGACCTCTGGGCCCAGTGGAGGGCTTGTGGAAGGGCAGGTCCCAGGATGTGGCCTCAGCATTCTGGGGGGGGGGCAGGGGGACCAAGGAAGGTAAGCAGCGAACCATCTGGCCCCTGCAGGGAATGAGGTGATTGCCGTGGACTGGAAGGGCCTCAAGGATGTGGATCAGATCAACATGGACAGCACCAGCTCGCTACATGGGAGCAGCCTCCATCGGCCCTCTACGGAGGTGAGTGCCCTGAGCTCCCTGCCCCAGAGCTTGAGGACCTTATTGACATCCCTGCATGCCTCAAGAGCAAAGTCCCCTAGGTGCCAGCCAGCACCAGATCTCTGGATTCCTTTCCTAAATCCCATGGCAACGCCCCAAGCCCTCCTCCAGACTGACACTTTTACAGAACATTCCACCCTGTATTCCCCACAAGTGCAGGGTGCAAACCCCCCCCCCCCGAGATATTGCTTCCAGGAGGCAGCCTCAGGAAGGCCTGCCTCGCTTTGCACCCTTCTGGAAGTCCCTCTGAGGACACCGAGGCTACCACTTCCTCTCCTGTTTCCTACAGCAAACACGAACTGATTTCTCCTGGGATGGAATCAATGTGAGTGTGCTGCCCTGGCCCTCCTGGTCCGCCCTGGCCCTGACTGCTCTTCCCCGAGCCGCCCAGGCCCTCTCTGGCCCCCCGCTGCCCAGCTCTAGCCCCTCACGTTCTCCTTCTACTACCCACTTTTCAAAGGCAGTTGGAGCTTCTGCTTCCTTGGGATCCTTAGCCACCATGGCTTTCCGTCTTGCCTGCCCCAGCGCTTATTCCCTCCCCTCCTGGCAGTCACGGGCTCTTTTTCCTACCTAAGGCACCCTTTCCCCTCTTGCCCCTCTGCTTCTCTTGCGTTTCCTATCCCAGCTCTCCATGGAAGACACCACCTCCATCCTTCCGAAGCTCAAGAGAAACTCTAACGCCTACGGTATTGGGGCCCTGGCCAAGTCATCGTTCTCAGGTGAGACTGCTGGCCTGGGAGTGCGTGAGGACGGGGACATTCTTACAGGCCCCTGGGCTGGCCCACTGCGCTGCAGGCTTGCCGAGGATCCTCATCCCCACACCCCTGCCTTGTCTGCCCTTTCTCTCAAGCCTCTTCCACCCTCAAGGCCCCCCTCATATACAACTTGTCGGGGATACCTGCCCCAGTGGGTTGCGATGCTGTGGCCCTCAGGTGGGGATGGGGGTGTTGGTGTGGATATGGCGTGCCTGATATTCACGGGGGGATGTGGGGAATGTCTGGCCTCTTAGGGATCTCAAGAAGCATGAAGGACCATGTGACAAAGCCCACTGCCATGGGGCAAGGACGAGTGGCCCACATGATTGAGTGGCAGGGCTGGGGGAAGACCCCAACCATTCAGCCGCAGCACAGCCACGAGGCAGTGCGTAGGGATACAGATGCCTACTCTGACCTCAGTGATGGCGAGAAGGAGGCGCGTTTCCTAGCAGGTACTCCTACCTTGAACCCTTCAGAGATACATTGTTGGGGTGTTCCATCCTGTGCGCCCCTCTGATAAGATTGTCTCCCTGCAGATACTGACCTAACGGTCACAATTCTATAAGGGTCATCACATACTTTTCTTTCTTATAATCTTAGGAAATGAGGGGTGCTGGGATCTGCGGGTCCATAGGAAAGCGCTTTGTCCTCTGAACTGCTGCACTTTCCCATCCCTGTTGTCCTTTAGTGTAGAAGGTGAATGCTGGGCCCTTCTCCTTTGAAAGGCTCTGCTTGTACGCAGGCCTCTGGAAGTGACGGAGGCTCTGGGGAGTCTCTTCCGCCTTGGCACATCCACGTTTGATGTCACTGCTTCACGTACTGCACTCAGTACGCGTGACAGCTGCTAGGTGACTATGAAGCCACTGTGGAGGTGAAGGCATACAGAAAGGGAAAGCAGTGTGGCTGCAGTGGCCTGTGTGGCAGAGACCTACAAGAGTGGTAGGGCCCTTGTGGCAAGCGCCAGTGAGATCCCTAGGAAAAGGGGCCGATCCCGGAGAGAAGGGCGGAGTCTGCGTGGGTGCTTGGGTGGAGGAGATGACAGGGAGGAGGGAACACAGACGTGGGGGTAGAGTGACAGCTCCGTGTAGTAGCAGCGTGGCACCAGCTTACTCATGGCGCCGACTAGAATAGGGATGGCCTGCTTTTTCCTCCCAGTCTCTTGGATCTTCCGCTTTTGATCACCGTGGACCCACATTCCCGCGATGCTTCCTCTGGGATTCACTGTTGGTCTTGAGCGCCCCCTTGGCTTGCGGTTCCTCTCCTTCTAACCACCTTAAGACTAGGTTCAGTTCCTAGAAACTGCCAACAACAGTCCTTAACTTTAACACCTTAGGATATCGCAGCAGAAGCTCCCTAGGCCTCCCCCCAACACACACACCCCAAATCTGACCTGCTGGGAAGTCCTCCATGATTGGCTCCTGGGCTTGGGGCACATACAAAAGGCATGCTGTTCATCGTGGTAGCCACTGACCACATGTGGCCATGGAGAAAGTAAACTGTGGCCAGGCCAAGTAGAGAGGTGCTGTAGCTGTGAAATCCACAGGCTGGATAAGGAGAATGACCTACAGTGCCTCGTTCATAATTTTTTTTAATTTTATTTATTTCTTCTTGTTTTGGAACCTTTGTTTGTTTATTCACTCATTTTAATGGTCGGCTCAGCCTGCTCTGAGGGCAGGGCTGGCACAGCATGTGGTGCCGGGGATCGAACCGAGGTCCCTGAAGCTGCCCAAGCTTTTCCAAGCAGGTGCTTTAGACCACTGAGCCATCTCGCCCGGGCCCCATCGTTCATAATTGTATATTTTTAATGCTCTGAAATGGTGGTCATTTGATGTATGTTGAGATACATTAATAAACATGGTTGGGGCTGGGAAGATAGCTCAGCAGTCCAAAGCACCTGCTTAGGCAAGCTTAGGCAACCGCAGGGACCTCGGTTCATTCCCTCAGCCCTAGGGCAGGCTGAGCAGGCCATAATATTAAAAAAAAATGAATAAAGAAAATCAGCCTGGCTATTGCAGATTTTGGGTTCTACAGCCAGCGGTGCCCTGGGGGTCTCCCCATGCCGGTGTGCGTCCCTGTGGCATCTGGTGGTGACTGTCTCTCTGTGCAGGTGTCATGGAACAGTTTGCTATCTCTGAGGCCACACTTATGGCCTGGTCTTCCATGGATGGTGAGGACGTGAGTGTCAACTCCGCCCAGGAGCCACTGGGCTGCAACTACAGTGACAACTACCAGGAGTTGATGGAGAGCCAGGGTGAGTGGCGGCATCTCTGTTTGCCTGTGTCTCACCCTCCGGGCTCTGTGTCTCCGTGCCACCCGCGATGTTCCAGCGAGTCACTCTCGGGCCTCCCCCTTCTCTCTACAGATGCCCTAGCCCAAGCCCCCATGGATGGATGGCCCCATTCCTACGTGTCCCAGGGCATGTACTGTCTGGGGTCTTCCGATGCCTGGGAAGCAAGCGACCAGTCCCTCATTGCCTCTCCAGCCACAGGATCCTACCTGGGCCCTGCATTTGATGACTCCCAGCCCAGTCTGCACGACATGGGGCCTTCCCAGCCCACATCAGGGTACTGTGCTCAGGAGCCCCCAGCTTTGCTGGGAGGGGACAGTGACTGGGCACCAGGGGGCAGCGGGGTGGACCTGGCCAGAGGCTCTGCTGAGGACGAGAAGAGGCCGCTGGCTCCTGAGGAGGAGGAGGATGCTGGATGCCGGGACCTGGAGTCGCTTTCCCCACGAGAAGATCCTGAGGCGTCCACCGTGCTCAGCCGGAAGGTGTCTGACGTCACATCCTCAGGCGTGCAGTCCTTCGATGAGGAGGAGGGCGAGGCCAACAACTAGCTTTTCTCTCCCCACTCCTGCCTAGGGCATGGCTGCAGCCCATACCCTCCTTGCCTCACGGCACAGCTGAGCTGAGCAGAAGACGGCGGGGAACCTGGGTGCTTCCAGGCCTTGCCCACCAAGTGGAGGACCCGCAAGGGGTTTCATCTCTACGGACCCTGGAACCACAGGTCCGGAACTGAGACCCAGGCCGGTGGGTGGCTGTGGCCCTGGCGTGGCTGTGGGAGAAGCGTTGCTGTTGTGGGCTTCTGGGTCTGTCCCCGTGGACGCCGCGGGGACAGCAGTGTGGAGCGGTTGACCATGCTGGACACTGGATCTCAGTTCTTCACTCCCTGACTTCATCTTCCAGGAGGAGCCTTGGCTGCGCTGTTTGAATGCCCCTTTTCCCATTTCATTCTTGCTTTTCCTGACTCTGTTTTCTCTGGCTGTGAGGAGCAGACTCAGGGGCTGTCGGACGTGGCTCGAGGCGTGCAGGGGCACGGCCTGGAGGACCCGGCTGTGTCCAGGTGGATGGACAGTCTGTGCCCTGTGGGGAAGTTGGCCCCTGATCACAGGCGGTGAACCTGGCGGCTGAGGGCACAAGCAGGACTCTTTATCTCAAGGTCTGCCCAGAGACGAGAAGGTCATACTGATGGGACTAAGAGCAAACAAGGCCACTAGTGCTGGGTTCCCAGGTATCCTGTGGCTAAACAGAGGATCCTAAGGATCAGAGAAGAGACTCGCCCGGGGCTGGCTGCTGCAGCCCTGCCTCCCCTTCCTGCCTTCTTCTGTCCCTGCTCCTGGAGCCTGGCCCTGAGGAGCTTGAGGGAACACCAGCCTCAGAGGCGCTGACTGACGCAGGAGGAGGCAGTGTCCCTGCCAGTGGGGGGAGCATGAGGGCTGGGTCTCCCCCCTGACCACCCCTAATTCTCTGGAGCTGTTTACACTTTTCTCTTTGCCTTTTCTACATTTTTATAACTTCTTGGGGACTCAGGGTGGAGCAGGGTGGAGGGAGGATTCCGGTGCTGTCAGTGCCCCCGCCGGGTTGGGCTGGTGGCTGCAGGCCAGGGTGGGCCCTGGCTCCTGCCCCTTCATCAGCTCTTCCGAGGACTCCTGAGATGGCCTCCCAGGGGCTCTGCGTCTGTCCCCAGGACACATGCTGGAGAAAGAGCGGGGAGCTAGTGCATTGTTCCTGGACAAGTTTTCCAGGAGGCACTAGCTTGCCCACCTGTGCCATTTCTGCTCAGGTTTGAAGCAGACAGTGGGGTCGTGCATGGTGTAGCAAGCAAATCTCCAGTGCAGTGAGGGTGGGGCTGCAGGACTGGAACAGATCTGAGGATTGTCTGCCTCACCGCAGCCACTGCCGAGGTCGCCCCCTGGCACCGCTGAAGTGGCGAGAGTTGGACTTGGGCACACCTTGCCCATCTTCCCCATTCCTTGAGCCCCTGTCCCAAGGCCTGAGTCCTGCTCCGCTCTGTCAGGGGCCCTACGGCGTCATCCTCTGCCACCACTGGAGCTCCGCTCAGCCTCTCCCAAACTCTGGGTGCAAGCTGCGCACCCCCCACACACCATGGCTTTGGAATGAGGGGGTTGAGAGATAAGGTGTGCTTCAGTTCACCTGTGACCCTCTCCACCATCCAGTTCAAACTTGCCTACCCTACCTATGCTCATGAGCTGCCCCAGGGCAGGCATCTGTGTTCAGAGGAAGGAGAGGTTGGCTTTTGTAGGAAACTGGAGGCGTGGCACCCCAAGTAGGAGAACCGTGCCTGGCTTCGTCTACACTGCCTGAGTGGGAGAAGGTACCTCCAGAGGGTCATTCCCTGGGTCCAGGTCCTTCCTGGAGGCTTAGGGAGGGTCAGTGTCCCCACCTGGTAGCTGTCACTGGCCCCAGATCCCTGCCCCAGTCCCAGAGGCTCTGCATGCCTCTTCTACCTTGCGGCCACTGGCTCCCTTTCCCCGCCTTGCTCCCCATGCAGTCCAAGCGACACCTTGTCCCTTTCGTCCCTTCTACCTGCTCCTGCCCCAGGGCGCCCGTTTCTCCCGCCAGATCCCAGCGGACTGCATCCAGGGAGCGGGTTCATTCATTACAGTGCTATTGTGCTCAGGGCCCTGGGGAGCCAGGGAAGGTAGACTACAGCCGCTTGCTTTCTTCTCTCTCTTTCCCAAGAAAGCCAAATGGTCCCTGATGAGAGATGGCTAGGGATCCGAAGGCACCTGGTGGTGCTCACACAGGAGCAGGGACTTAGACACCCGCAGCTGCTGGCAGGTGTCTGCAGGCAGGGTGTGTGTGTGTTTCTGCCTTTGCCCAGGAGTCCTGCCCCGTTCTGGGCAGCTTGAGCACTGGCTGAGGGGTCGCCTCCGGCTCTGGGGCAGGATGCATGGGGACTGCTTTTAGCCTATTTGGGGGTGGGGGGTGGGGCATGTGCAAGAAGAAGCTATTGGGCGGTGGGGAAGGGCTGCTTTTCTTTGGGGGTAAGAGCTGTGCAGCACGTTTTGCAGCAGCTCCGGAACAGGACTGCTTTATATTCTTGGGAATGAAACTGCTCTTGCTAAATGATTTTTTCTTTTTTTGGGGGGGGTGCACTTTCACTTTCAATCAACTTTATTAAATGAAAATCCAAACCTTCCCTTCCTCCCCTTCTACTGACCCTCTACCACCCCACCTTCCTTATCTTTGTCTCGAGGAGGGGATCTTGGTGAGTTTGTTTATTGTCTTCGCCCCTAAGTATACACCCCACATTCCATCTTCCAGGTCTGAGAAATGCCCATTTGTACGGCCAGTTTTAGCATGTTTTCTTAATGTGATATTCCCACCCTAGGCCCAAGAGAGATTCTACGACATATATTACAGAGAGAATTGCTTATAAATATATATAAATACTATAGATTATATACATATGGGTATGGGCTTGATGCCCACTGCCAGCCCCCACCCAGGCCTTGGCATCTCTCTTGGCCTGGGCAGGTGGAAAGGACGGGATGTTGGGAGGGGGGACCAGAGGCTGTGTTCAGTGACACTAAACAGAATGTGGTGGCACCTCTGACTGTGAGTGTCTTATTTGGCGGGTGGAGGAGCTGGGCACTCGAGGGGCAGGAGAATGCCGGAGAGGGCAGGAATATGGCATGCAGGGTGGGCAGGGGAAAACGGGTACAGAGCTGGGGCTTGTGGGTGCTCGGAAGGATGGGTGACCCTAGGCGGGAGGCAGGTTACTGCCAGCCACCACAGGAAAAATGCCTGTGATCTTGAGGGTGTCCCCCAGAGAAGCCACAACCTGGAAGAACCAGAAAATATTATCCAAGACGGCTTGGGGCTGGGAGGTGCTGCAGGGCACAGAGAGCCTTGGTGGGACAGGTCAGTCACAGCGGTGGTGGCGGCAAAGGGCAGGCGCCTCTGTAGGGAGTAACCTGGGATCTGGGTGATGGGAAAGGGGAGGCCTTTCTCCTGGGGGTGGGGGTGGGGGGTCAGAGGACACCATGGGACAGCTGAGCATTTGGCAAGGAGACGCGTGCCTCTTCCACACGGAGGCTTTGGCAGCCTTCTTTTCTTGGCCAGGCAGCTGCCCTTGGAAGTCTTTGTGTCCGCAGCTCACGGCTTGCAGCGCGGGGAAGGGGATGTGGCCAGCCTTAAATGACCCTGGCTAGAGATGGGCAGTAGCAGCCAGGAGAGGACCTGGGGGGGGCAGACTGTGGGCCGGTGGGAGGCTGCGGGTTCCCAGGGATGCAGGTTGGATGGACTGCAGGCTTCCTCAAGGGTGGCCAGTCCACAAGGCCTGGAGGTGGTCCCATCTCCCCTCCACCATCTTTTGGGGTCACTGCTCTGGGTCCCTCCCACTTGCTCCCTTTGGGAACAGAAGGACAGGCAAGACAGGAAACACTGGCACAAGAGCTCTAGGCAACTGTGATGCGTGAGGCGGGTCAGTCCCCTTATGCATACAGCAAGAAAACCCTGTACATCCTGTGGGCTGTCCAGCCCTCTTTGGAGGTTCGAACCACCTGCCTGCCTGGAAATTGGGAAGCTGTGTACAGAACTGAAACTCCTCCCTAGGTTCTGACTCTCCTTTAAGCCGTTCTCGTCACATGGAAAAATTCCTGGGAGGTGTAACCACCCTGACTCCAGGACCCCAGGCCCACACAGCTCCATCCTCTTGTGGGCCTCTGGACAGCATTCTTTATGAGCCGGGTGCCGAGGTGGTCAAAGGATCAGTTCATCTTCATCGTCCTCTTCGTCGGTGGACCGCAGGCTGGGGCCCTGGAGAATGTCAGCGAGCTCCTCTTCAAGGCCCGGGCTCTCGGCCAACTCCAGTTCCTCCAGCTCAGCCCCGGCTTTGGAGGGAGCCAGGGGCTGAGGGGGATCCGGGGCCGGGGGTGGCACGGGGGTCTCTGGGGAAGCAGGGGTCGGGTCTCCTGCCTCAGGGGGGCCTGCAGCATCCTCAGGGAGGCTCCAGCCCTCTGCAGGAAGGGGTGGGCCCCCAGGGCTCTTCCGAGACGTCGTTGTGTTCCGGAAGCTGGCGAGGGGAGGGCGGAGCTGCACACCGGACTTGGTGTGACCCTCGATGGCTTTCTGTAGCTAAGGAGGGGTAGGAAAAGAGGTACAAAATGAAAAAGGGAAAAATGAAGCAACGGGAGGAAAAACAGAGGGAGAGAAACGAAAAGTGGAAGGAGAAAGGGGCGGGCAAGGGAGAATGGGAGAGACCGAGGACTGGTCGAAGAAGATGACAGGAAGGAGCAGAGACCTGGGCCTGACAGAAACTGCAGTGGCACAGGCGTCGGTGGGCCCCTTCCCTCCCAGCGACCTCCTCTGGCCCACCAGGCCCCCAACGGTGCAGTCCTGTGACTCACCTTGAAGCCCACACTAACCCTGTGCCACGTGGGGTGGACAGCTGCTCCCCTCAGAGGCTGTGGCCATAGCAGGCACTGCAGTCTCCGCCTTGTACTGCCTGGTCTCCACCTACCTGGGCTCCAGTAAGGATCGCAAAGGGAAGCCCACCGCTTCCCCCCCCCCCCCCCCCCCCCCCCGCCCCCCCCCCCGCGTCCAACCCTCCTCCCCTTTCCAGCGGGCCCTATCCTTGTTACCTCCTCCAGCGCCAGGACGCCCCGGAGTTTCCCCATGTTGGTCACGTAAGCAAGGTGGAGGCCCAGGAGCGAGAAGAGCGTGTGCGTCTGATGAGGAGACTGCAGGTGAGCACAGGCCTTGCGCCGCCCGCCCTCCCTGCATCCCTTAGCAGCCAGCCCCAGCTCGCCTTGTGCAGGGTGGTCTGCTCCACCAGCTGGAAGGGGGAGGGGTCGATACAGCACCAATCAAAGCAGACAGGCTGGCTCAGCTGCTCTCGCTCCCAGGCCTCAATCTGTAGGGCGAGTGGGGCAGTGAGGCTCACAAGGGGTCCTCTAACCCGGGAGTTTCAACCAAATGCGCCCCCAAAATCTCCACACACCATCACAGCACTCCCCTTCTTCCCCGAGGATGGCACCTCGGCGGTCCCTCCTCATCAGACTCCCTAGGTCTTCCACCTTTGGGCCCCCAAACATTTATCCTTTAACTTCTCCAGTTAAACTAGACGGCTTCCTCCTCTCGCCCTTCGTGTTCGTTGTTCTCCCGATCCCGGCTTCCTGTGGCCCGTGCATTCCCTGATGTGTGACTATCCTGACGCCCCCAGGGACCTCCCGAGTGCTGTGCACTGTGCGGTAATCAATGCAGCCACCTCTTAGGAAGTAGATCTCAGAACAGTTGCAGACTGGAGCAGACTTAGGTCACATGGGCTTAGTTGACTTCAGCAAAGCCATTTGGGGTTTGTTTTTGTCTCTCAGTCTATGAAGGAAGCCTTAAGGCATGTAGGCCAGCTGTTCCCTTGCCTTTAGATATGCAAATGGAAATCCCCAAGATTCCAAAGAAGCCCTTAAGCCTCTGGCTTACCTAACTGAACCTAAGATTTTCTAAAATTCTTCTTTGGTTAGCACCTTCTGAGTGATGTACTTTGCATATCTACTTTTACTGTTTATCCAGTTCGTACCTTTAAGATTCACGAAATAGGACCAGAGTCTGTCCCCTCATCCTAGCATCAGGCGTGTGGGCCTTGGGAAGGGCTCCCTCCCTCCGTCCTTTCCTGGTATTTATTTGTGGACCCCATCGCAGTTCCTCTAAACTCATGCTGCTGCCTTAAGGTTCACACAGGGATTCGCCAGGTCTTGGCATAGGACAGAGGATCCCTTGACAGGTGCATTCCAGTGAGACTCGTGTGCGTGGTGCAGCCGTCCGGCATGCATTGCTGACCTCTTGGCTTGCGTTCCTGCTGGCTCCTTAGGAGCAGCTGCAGCAGCATTCTCAATGAACATTTGCTAAACACATCCTCTGTGCAGAGTTGCTCTAACTGCTCTCCGTCTTAGTCGCTGGAATCTTCACAACAACTCTATCTTCATCTTCACCTCAGATAAGGAAGCAGAGGTACCCCAGAGTCTGCCCAGGACTCCACTGGCTGTGACCAGTGGGACTGGGCATCTGGCCTTGTGGGCTAACCATGTTCTGCATTCAGCCCCACCTTGGCTCAGGGGAAGAAGATACTGCAGTTTGATCTTGCCAAAATCTCAAAAGCTCAGCACCAGGGCCGGCGAGATAGCTCAGCAGACTGAGCACCTGCTTTGGCAAGCACAGGGACCACGGTTTGATCCCAGGTCTCGCACGCCATGCCAGCCCCGCCCCCAGGGCACTCTCAGCCAGTGACTGAGTCCAGGCATGGTGGCACACGCCTGTAATCCCAGTGCTGGGGAGGCTGAAAACAGGAGGATCACTATGAGCCCAAGCTACATAGTGAGACCCTGTACCAAATACATAAAATGTGAAAGAAGAAAGAAAGAGAGAGAGAGAGAGAGAGAGAGAGAGAGAGAGAGAGAGAGAAAGAAAGAAAGAAAGAAAGAAAGAAAGAAAGAAAGAAAAGCTTAGTACCAATTAGAAGCCAGAGTTCTAACTGGATATTCTAAACAGAATATATGGAATAGAACACATCCTAACTGGGACTTGGGGGAGATTCTTTCAATACTGACTGCTTTCCACGCCTACTGCCCATACTGGTTCGGTCAGTCCCAATGTCTTGTTGTCATCTGATCTGATCCAAGGACTGTGCCCAAAATATCCTGAATTTTGACTCCTATTAGATCCTAACCCTTCAAAATAGCTCCGTAGGTCACGTGGGAGTTGGTAGTGCCTTAACATCGCCCTTATATAGAAATGCGCAATTTATCTTCTTTTTTCTGCCTGGCTGTACTTTGGGTCGTGATTGAAATGCTCCGCCAGTGGCACCAAGAACTAAGGCATCTGCAGCGAGGAACTCCACACTGATAAACCAAGTGGGCTTCACTCCTTTGTAAGTAAAATAGATGTTGGGACTTGGGAGTTAGCTCAGTGGGATAAGCACCAGCCTGGCAAGGGCAAGGTCCCGAGTTCAATCCTTGGCACACACACACACACACACAAAAGTGACCAATTGAACAAAATACTCCTTTATTGCACTTTGGGTCATCTGATTCCTGCTGTGGCAGAAAAGAAGGTTCTTCTTCCCCTGCCCTCCCATGGAACATCCATCCACAATATATCATTTCTTCCCTCCTTTCCACTCTAAGCTCCTCCTCTGAGCTTGCAGCTTTTCACATCTTCAGCACATATTTATTCTGCATGTCCAATAAGATACGTATTTTAAAATAGTGCCCACCATGGCTCCTTGTCAGCTGTGTACTTTAAAAGCGCTGTCTTTGCAGCCAGCTTGCACGGCCTTTAATACGCGCAATAGCCGCTAATGGGTTTTCTCTGTTCGCCCCAGGACCCCTGGGGCCTGTTCTGGGCTCGGGCTGCCAATCGCCGCTCCATATTCTGTTCTTTCTTCATATCCAAGAGCACTCGGGATTTGATTTTTCTCTTGTGGCCTTGATAATGGCTTCTATTAAGAAAGAGGCATCTGTCTCCATGAGACGATACTGTCATTACTGGAATCCCATCGGTGGTTCTTCAAAGTCTCAGGACTCACATCTTCCAGGAGTCCACTGTCCCCGGGCCTGACAGGTCCAGTGTAGTGACCTCCACGGGGCAGGTTCCCTGTTCAGAGTTTTGAGGTGGGTCTCCCCACTGTTACATTTTACTGCTGGCCTTGAATAGCCCCTCACTGGGCTGGATCTTCCACTTGCAGGACTAGGGCACAGTGATCCACATACACATGAACTGTCCCCTTCTGCACGGGCTCTGTCCCTCTTGGAACCCAGTGCATCTCTTCACAAGCCTGCCTGTCGCTTCCTCCATAACCAGTCCTTATTCCAAACCTGCAGAATACTTCCCTATCTACATGTAAGCCTTAGAATAACACAGCAGAAAAAAAGAAAAAAAAAAAAAAAGAAAAGAAAAGAAACAGTAGGAGAGCACAGCAGTACCTTCATGGGCTGCAACGAGCCATCTCTGGTGGGGATTCTCTTACCTCTTCGGGAGACATGTTATCCACTAAATCCACTGAGTCCTAGAGAAGAAAGGCACAAGGGCGTGTTTCTTCCCGGTTCTTCGTGGTAGCCACGTGCCCACCCCTCTGTGGCCGGGACTCTGTGGCTTTTCTCTCAAGCCATCAACCTTGGTGGAATCTCTGTTCTCTGGATTAAAGGCCGTGATTTCTCACACCTCAGAGGTGAGCTCCTTCCCCCCAGCCCCGACTATCGTTGAAGACAACGTCTTTCACCTGGGTTGTTTTCTTCTTTGGTGGTCGAGCTCGGCCTAGCAAGCAGCGCAGCAGGCACTGGAAGATGGAGGATCTTTGACCTGAAAGGAGTGGAGGAAGTGGCCAGGAGCTAACTGTGTCCCCCGGTCCTCTGCCCTCAAAATAAGTGCACTTCCAGGGTGCCTGATACTGGAGGACACATGTCCACTCCTTTGGAGAACCCACCAATGAAGGTCTCTCCCCACCACACCCTAGCCTCACATGTGGGTGGAGATAGAGCAGGGGTCACCCCCACCCCCAAGGCATGGTAAGGAGGCACACAGGGAGGTCTTCACCTGCAGGTTCTGGGGCTTCGGGTGACTGTTTGTGGCCGGACAAGGGCCCATTGGGCTCTTCAGTGGACGATGGAACACTAGGACAGGGTGGTGGTGGTGGAAGAGGAGGAGGAGGCGGCAGCTGAAAGAAACAGCAGACATTCTGGGGTCAGGAAAGAAGGCGCTTGAAGCCCCACTCCCTTAGCATTTCGTGCACTGTCTGACTTGATTTGTCCAGGGCTCAGAACTCCTAGATGCCACTGGATTTTTCACAGACACCTGTCTTGACATAATCTCAAGAGGCTGGGGGCACTCGGAGGCACGGGTCTCTCTGGCACGGGATCCAGAGTTGCCACGCCTTCACTTAGCACCATGTCCCCTCGATCTCGCTTCTGCCCTCGCATCACTAGCCTCCGTCTCCCTTAACCCAGTCATCATGGAACGCTGCAGCCACCGCTGGCGCCCCCCTGCCGACGCCTTTGCCTCCGCCCCTCCTCTCGCCCCTCCCTCCCCTTCACCCTCCCTGCCACTCGGGCTCCCTAGTCCTTCCAGGTCGGATCACCTCAGTCTTGCTGGAGAGCTCCTCGTCTTCATCCTCATCCACAAAGGCAAAGGACTCGGGCCGGCCCCTTGGCGCGCCGCCCCGGATGCCGTCCCCGGCCAGCCGCGCCTTGCCGTCGTAGGGCAGCTCCGACAGCTTCCGCGCCAGGTCCTGGGCCGCCCGCAACCTCCGCTGGGGACACAGGTGGCGCTGCAGGAGGGACTGCAGCTCTGAGCGCTCCACAGAGCCCAGCAGGATCATGGAATCTGCGGGAAATCTGCCACGTTCAGCCCAAGTCCTGCCCGCACCCTGCCGCACCCCGCACCACCTGGGGCGGGCAGCAGACACCCCGCGGGCCTCTTCTCCAGCGCTTGCCCTCTTCTTCTCAAAAAAGCATTTCAAAAATTTTCCAGCGTTAATCTTGCTGGCTCTCTTTTATTTTAGCCATTTAGTACTTAACCACCCAACTGGCAGCAGTGCACTATTTGGACGCTCGCCTTATACAGGCATTCAGTGACCTTGTCGGTAACATAGGCTGATCTACGCTGTCCAAATAGAATGAAACAAGAAACGCCTTTCACACAGGCCGAGGCATGAACGCACTCTGGAAGAAGTCGACCAGCATGGCAAGCTTCCCAGCTGCTGCTGCTGCCACCGCTGCCCGGAGACACCTCTCATGTCTCACATTGCACCAAGTCAACAACCGGAGTCCTCCAGGATGTAAATAGCATCCCTGCTTTCCCCTGAGACCGCCCTGTGTATATCTATAGAAATCCTGCTACGGCGACTCACATGTTTAATAAGTTTCATCCTGGAATTGCTGAAGTGTTTCTGCAGTCGATTTTGCTAAGTCTCAGCCATTACTATGAAAGCCTGAGGGGACCTCATCAACCCTACCTTGCTCCAGCAGACAGCCATTGTAGGAGGCATTCAGGAGGAGTCTGAGCTGAGAGGCACTGCGTTCATATGATTTGGAAATTTTGGGTGCTCTGATTATCAGACCTCAGGACTGGCACCCTTAATGCCTCTGAGTCATGCGCCATGATTTTCCTCTGCTGCGCTAATTCAAACACTAGGGAAGTATCTGTTGGCTACTGAGTCAGTAAATACTGAAGACAAAGCTCTCCAGAAATACAGACATGATGGTCTCTACGTTGAAGGACCGCCAGCCTTGGAAGAAAGCAAGATACACATGTACAAAGCACAGGAAGAAATCATAAGAAGCAAGCTGACATCCTGGAGGGAGGCCGGAAGGATAAGGAGAGAAACTCGGGAGATCAGGCGCGCCTTCCTAGCCAGCAGTTTCCTGTGCTAGGATGAGCACTGAGAACAGGTGTGATTCGGCTAAGCGACAAGTGGCTCACGGCCTGTCCTTGTAACTCACGCATTCCCCGGTCAGTGAATTCTTCCACTCACAGACATAGACATTCACAACTCTAAATCACTACCACAGGTGCTCGGGGCGTAATTCACGGACATGTGCAAAGTCACTGAAAAGCGGAGCTGCCCAATGTTTGTGTTCCCAGCTGGAACGGAACATAACAGTGCCCAGTCCTCTCAGCTTCAGTACCGTAACAGAGGGTTCCTTTTGCAGGCCCCTTTCACGCTAGGCTTTTTGCATCTCTGTGCTTTGCGTTGGTGCTCTTGCTGTTTAGAACAGCCCCAAACGTAATACTGAAGTGCTATGCCCCACTGTTCCCAAGCATAAAGAGCTGCGGTGCACCTTACTGAGAAAAGACGTGTGGTAGGTGAGCCGCATTTGGGTATGATTACAGTGCTGCTGGCTGTAAGTGCCATGTTACTACACCAGCGACTCCTCTGAAGTAAGGCGTGTTCAATAGAAACACACATAAATGGGGCTGCGCACTAATTAATGGGTGAAAATGGTGCGACCAGAGGCTCAAGCCCTGAACTTCCCCTAGCAGTCATTCTTCAGCCACGTCCCCCATGCCGGGATGAGCCCACACCAGCATCCTTTATCCATGACTCTTGTAGAGGGCAGCAGCTCAAGAATCCAGCTCCTCCCATCCCACTGACCTTTTGAATCAACCAGGGGTAAAGTCTTGACTGTGGTGGTCTCGAGCAGGTTTCGTAGTTCCCCGTATGTGCAGGAAGCTGACACAAACTTCACGTCACGTACCATGATGTCCTCAACAAAGATGGTAAATTTGCTACGGAAGGGAGAGAGTACAGTGGGTGAGTCTCACCACATGCCAGGCCTTTGCTGTCCCCTCCATTCCGCCCATGACCTTGGAGAAACACTGGGTGAAGCCAAACAGTGCTTCCCAATACCGACGCAGACCTCGGTCTCAGCCGCAGGCCCTCCCACTCCCCAGGAAAGCTGAGCTCATTCCTGCTAATGCTCCTGACCTGAGCTGGTTCCAGCCAAGGTCCGGCAAGTAGGGTAGCTTCTTGACCTGGATGATGCTGTCATAGAGGGAAGGCTGCAGACTCTGGGCCACCATGTTGGCCAAGATCACAGCCACCATCATGGGTAGGATGTGAGCAATCTGACCCGTTAATTCGAAGCAAATCACGGCGGTGGAGACTGTGTGGGACACGGCACCCGTCAGGGCTGCTGCTCCTAGGGTGACACAGCAGTAGGTCAAGAGGCCAGCGCTACATTCTAAGCATGAAAAGGCGTGTGTGGAAGTGGTAGCAATGGGATTCAGGACCTTGGTCTGGGCCAACACTTCTGTCAAGACTAGGGACTTGCATGCTGTCCTGCTGGACAATTACACTTTTGATTTCATTCTACAATGTTCAGTAAATCACAAAATCCTTGCATATTTTAGTATGTTGTTTTATAATCTGAAGATAATGTCTCATTCATTCATTGCTTTTGAAAGTTTGTTTGTATCATTCTTATCTGAGTTTTTTAGACCCTCACTATGGCATATTACCTCAGGCCTCAAGTGTCTTTTATTTATTTATTTATTATGGCCAGCTCAGCCTGTCCTAGGGGTGGAGCTGGCACAGCATATGGTGTCAGGGATGCAGTGGCAGTCCCTGTGGTTGCCTAAGCTTTCCTAAGCAGGTGCATTGGATCACTGAGCCATCTCACCGGCCCCAGGCCTCAAGCGTTGGTGCCAATGATTCGTGAATGAATAAAAAGAAAATCCAAGAACTATGCTGTGGAATTGGAGCAGCAAGACCTGTGTTGGGTCTGGAGTTTGTATTTCAGCAACATAAAGTGAGTTTAGTTGCTTTAGAATGCTTGCTCTCGTCTGTGGAGCAAAGAGGTCATTAAATGAGTTCTAAAGCACTTGCAGCTCTCACAGTGTATGGGTCTAAAAGCTCACTGAAGATAAAATCTATCTTGTGTATTTTTCAGTTATTTTTTCATTGACCCAAACAAGAGGTAGATGTTCTGTCGGAAAAACAGTGGAGCAGGCATAGGGGACATGTAACAAGTTACAAAAAGAAAACATTCAGAGGATGTCATCACTGAATAGCAAGTGCAAAATACCTCAGAACGGGCAGGATGGTAGTGTGTGTATACAGGGACACGTAGACCAGGAAAGATATAGACGGGCATCTGAGAGGAATAAAGCAGTGTAAGAAGATGCTAGCTGCTCACAGCTGCTGGAGTGAAGGAACCGTGATGTGGGCAGGCGCCATCTGAGCTAAGCAGCTAATTTGCTGGTTCCTATCCAGGAGAAGACTGACCTTAGATGCTGTGAGGGTTTGTCTAGGTGTCCCGCAAAAGCCTCATGCAGTCATTGGGGCTGCTTCTAGAGTCTGTGGCTAATTCATGATCTGATGTGGGGATTATGGGTGTGAGTGCTAACCCTGCCCTGGGGTGGGGAATCTGCGCACAGTATAAGGCGGGGAGAGAGGTCTGCTAGCTACTGCAGCTGCTGCTCCTCCCTTGGGGCTCTGCTGCCTTCTGCAGCCTTGAGCTGCTGCTCTCTGCCCTGTGCCACTGCCTTGGAGCCAGACAATTATGGGCTGAAACCTCCACAAATGGCAAGCTAGATAAACCTTTCCTTCCCTCATTTTGGGTGTTGGGCATTTGTCTCAGCAACATGAGAAGAATAACCAAAACAGAAGCTATGAGATTTTGGCACAGATGGGAAACAGGAAGGGGGCCTAGTAATCTAGGGGATTCTCATAGTCACTTTTCCAATAACGCTGTCTGAGGGGTGACATTGGAATCAGGAAACTAAGGCTCAGAAGGGTAGCTCATGTGCTCTGTGGTCAGCCAGGCAGCAAGAGGCAGGGAAGGCCCACAACTCACAATTATTGGATCTCACCCCTGTGTTTAGCCCTCTGTCAATGCCAGCACATCTCAGGTTGGGGGCACCCAAGCAGTCACTGCCCTGCTGGTCTAAGATTCTTAGGAAGGAGAGGAAAACCCTTCCTGGGCATGGAGACACGTCTGAGGTGTTTCCCCCCTTGCCTCCTCCTGTCCTCGTATTCCTGTTATCCCTTTTCACATGAGGAAACCAAGGCTCGAAGAAGCTCAGGAAGAAATCATGAGAGTCAGAGCAACAGGATGAGTACAGAATTCAGGGTGAGTTAAACAACACTAAAATTAAACTGTATTGGGTACTCGGAGTGGAAGACATGTTGGGAGACTCCAATTGTGGGGATTCGAGAGTCTCCAAGTTCCATTCCTACAAGGCTGGAGGTGTCTCACCAATTACTGCGTAGCCCCCAGGGAGAATTCTGTAGATGATGTCATCAAATAAGATGCCATCTGGGAACAGCATGGCCATGATTTCTCCCACCAGCCTTCCAAATGCAGCTCCTAATGGGAAAATAAAAGCCCGGTGAGATCCAAGTTCCTCGTTCTTCACGTCTGCAAGATCATCTCTTAAAGACCCAGTGTAAGTTCCCCGCATCTCGGGCGCCTGCTGGACCCTAGAGGGCCACCAAGACACCACTAGGACTCACCTAGAACAAACACAGGCATGAAGCCTCCACAGGGAATGGGCATAGTGGTGGCCACGATGGACATCCAAAACTAGGGCAGAGAAGAAGTGTTAGAACACCTGCCCTCCTCTGCCCAGCACACACCAGCAGCGCACTCCCTTCTTGCTGTCCTACTTCTTCCCACGTAAGGAGTCGCCATAGATATCCTGGGATAGGCAACCCTATAACACCCATCCTGTCTGTCTCCTTTTCTTCAGAACCAAAAGCCTTGACACTCTAAGGCTCTGTGGTCCTCGAAGCCAACAGATAAGAGAATCTAACACCAATCTGTCCTACAGTGAGTGACTGTGTTTCCCTTGGGCACATCCTAGGAAAGGAAATAGAAGCCCCAGAAGATCCCTCTTTCTCTGCCCCAGTAGGTTAGCCCTATAAAGCCACCACATAGGGGCAAACCTCATAGGGGAAGCTAGAAAGAAGAGTGTCCTGCTTTCATCATTTGCTGTCACGTCAAACCACCTTAACTAAAGATCACTACTTAGATCTGGGACGAGGAGTGTAACTCAGCGGTACAGCACCCGCCTGGCAGATGGTAGGCCCTCATCTCCATTCCCAGCAGCCTCCCCTCACTCAAGCCTGTTCTTGCTGTACTGAAGGGGCCAAATGAGAACCTGGTGAGTCTGCTAATATAATAAAAAATATCTCCAAGGCCAATTTCATCAGGCAGTATCTTAATAGAAACTGAGTGGTAGCAAGTACAGGATGCACATTCCCTGGCCAAAAAAAAAAAAAAAAAAAAAAAAAAAAAAAAAAAAAAAAAAAAAAAAAAAAAAAAAAAAAAAGAAGAAAAAAAAAGTGCAAAAGACTTGAGAACTAATTAGGTACAAGATGGTCACAGTTAGACACTCAAACAAACTGCGCAAGAACAAACTGCACAAGATTAAGATTTTACAATGTTTATACTCGTAAGTGAAATAAATCAGACCCTCATGTGCAAACATCGCACTGTCTCCTTAGTGTGAGAACCTAAAAGAGAAAAGTGGAATCTGAAGGGTACAGTAGACATTGGTAAAAGGGAATGAACTTATTCAAAAGGAAAGAGTTACTGAGTTGAGAAGAAGGAAGAAACACAGGTGAGGGAGTAGGGGAAAGTGGCTTATCTATGTATGTGAGCGGGATGGTTTGGACAACTGTACTGTGCATTTCTGCTGGTCTGTGGAAAGGAGCAGTTAATATTTAAAATTGTTTCATCCCCTTTTTTCAGTTGTACTTTTTGTCTTCTTAATTTCTCATACATTTATTTCATTTATTTCTTCTTTGAATTTTACATGCAGATATCTGGAAATATGAATAACTGGTTGGAAAACAACACTATGTATTACAGCCGATATTGTGAAATTCATATCACTTGGTTAAGTGAAATTCTCCATCGCTTTTTTGTAATTTTTTTTGTTTTAATTCTAATTTGTACTCTCTTTAGAAAATAAAATAAAAAGTTTAAATTGTTCCAGTCACACGGTCAACCCGTGGGAAACAAAAGTTCTTCATTCTTTTTTTTTGGTAGGACCAGGGTTCGAACTCACGACCTTGCACTTGCCCAGCAGGCACTTGTGCCTCGGAGCTATCTCCCCAGCCCCAAGTTCTTCATTCTTTAATTCCCCTCAGCCAAGGCTGAACTCATGAGGTAGCAATATTTTCAGAAAGGTTCATTGCAAAAGAACTCACATAAGGCAGACCCCACTTTTTCATGTCAAAATGTAACTATTTAAAGGAAATAGTGGCGCAATATAAAGTGCCCAAGATCAGCATATAGACTGAAGTTTCAAGGGAAAGAACGTATTGCTGTAATGCTCAGTAAACCTAGCTATGGCATAGGAAGAGGGGCAGGGGAAGACAAGGAAGATGGACTGTGGAGGGGTCAAGTAGTATTCAGGCAGCAGAGAAAGCTCCTCAGAGCTAATCCTTGCCAACATAGCCAACAGGAACGCTCATCCCTGGGGATGTGTTCGAAGTGAATACAGCGGGACTCCACAGAAGGCCACACCATCAGACTGGAGACATAATTCTAGGCACTTGGGGTGTAAGCTTCTTAAGTGACCGTGACACTTAACAGTGTGAGACCCCTTAAACTATCATGTGCCACCACCTCTTTGTGATATGTACATAAAAACCACAAAAGAGATTTGATAGGCTCCAAATAGCCTGAAACTCCAGCAGTATAGAGATTATAGCGCACCAATAGTCTGATTTCAGAGAAGGAGCCAGATTATCCCCCAAGATATGTGTGCAAACAGAATGAAGATCAGAGGTCATACTCCTATCGCACAAAGAACGACACAGGCGATGAGTGAACTGCTGTAGCTATTGGCACCTGAAAGAACAGACTGAGGCTTGAGGTAGGAAAGAACTCCTAAACACCTAATTCTAGAGACCTGGGAAACCACAGACTAATTATCATAGACTCTAAATATAGACTTAGTCCCCTCACAGGAGGATTGATGGGAAGAACAGCAAAAAGAATTCTATAGAACATCAGGCTGAGAATGATGATAATCAATGGAATACCAGACTCATTAAAAGAGAGGTGGAGAGGTGGTTTGAATTATAAATAGCTTAGCTCGTTTCACAGTGATCCTTGCCACATCTTGAGATAAAGGAAGGCAGGCTTTCTCTTCACCAATATCATGAAAGAGCTGAGTTGAGAGCGTCACCAGCTTACACCAACCAGGCTGCCAGAAAACCTCAGGGACTAATTTTAAGTCTAACTGTGGAAAATAGTCTTAGCCTCTGCTATGGCTTGGGTATGGATAGAACATTTGCTCCCCCAAACTTCTGTGGTTTGAAGTGTCGCCCCCACCAAGAGGTAGGAAGAGGGTGAAACCTTCGTCCGATGGTGAGGGTTAGAGATGGAGCCTCTGGAAACCAGTTAGGCTGAGTTCAGGTTGTCAGGATGCAGCCGCCATGACAGACTTTCCTGGTTGCTTGCTAAGAAGAACGGGAACAGAAAGATACATGTGGACACACACGTGAGCTCCCTGTCTCTGGACGCAGATGGGATGCTCTGCCCGGCCTTGGGACCCTGCTAGTGACAGTGTGGCTGCTGAATGTGGCCCCTCAGCCTAGGATGTATGAGAGACTGTAAACCCAGATACACATGCCTCCTATAAAGATTGGCCCTAGGCACTTCATTGCTGTAAGGAAAAACAGATCAACATATTCATACAGGGATCAAACTTGGGACTTGGTGCTTGCCAGGTAGGACCTTATGCCACACAGCGCTATCCTCAGCCTCACTTTTATATCTTAATTCGGTTATGTACCCTATTTTCTCACACTTAGGGAAAAATAAGGGTATGATTGTGAGTTCAATGGTTACTGTTATGGCTTATGTCTAGTTGTCCCCCCAAAGCCTCGTGAAATCACAGGGTGGGGACTTCTAGAGTTGGAGACTTGACTCATGATCCACTGGGATTACGTGTTTTACTATTGTTGGCATTATGGTCTGAGTACTGCTGAGATTATAGGTGTGGCCTGAGGTGGATAGGATAAGGCAGAGAGCCTGAATGTAATAGAAAGAGAGACAGAGAGACAGACTAGTGCTGTTGCTCTACTGCCCTGATTGGTTGGCTGCCTCTGTCACCATTTTGTTGCTGTTCTGCCACCATGAACTGGATGCTCTCTGCTCTGTTCCACTCAGCCTTGGGCCCGCCAAATATGGACCAAAACCTCCACAAACTGTGAGGTTTGGCTGTCGGGTATTTGTCCAGCAGCAAGTAGTAAAAATGCTAGGAAATAACAATAAGTGGTAATATCATGTATTTGTAGCAATAAATGTCTTTATGTTTATAAATACTATGGAGTGTTACAGACCTGCTATAAACAGCTAAGCCTGAAATGTAGCCCAGAAAGTACTCTTTTTTTTGTTTTTCTGGATACACTTAAAATATGAACATTAACAAGGGTATAATTCAGTGAGAAATTAATCATAGCAATATATGGCGCAACCATTCTACATCATCCAAGTAGGATGAGTTTAATCCATGAAGCGGGATGCTGACACATAACCAGAAATATGAGATGGTAGAATGAGAAGAGGGAGGAAATATATAGTGTTTTGTTTCTACAAAACTTTAGAAAATTTTTACATTTTAGACATATACGTGACCCCAGAGTTCACACTTGGTTCAGTCTAGAGAAATATCAGAAAAGCATAGTTCTCACTACTGGAGAACAACACTATGAAAGAGTTTGTTGAGTCAATGACCAGTACGGGAAACTACGACTAATAAATTAGAGAAGAGGAGAAAGAACTCTACAATGCAAGTCCAGAAATCAAATCCCTAAACGACACTGAAAAATTCTTGATGAGAAAATTTCAAATATTTTGAAGGTGGAAATAACAAAAAAAATTATTGAAGTGGATGTACAAAATATGGAAGCCATTGATCCAAGTAACCCACTCAAGTGACCCAGGGAAGAATATACACAAATATAGTTTTAAGGGCTTGGGAGATAGCTCAGTAGAATAAGTGCTTGCCTGGCAAGCTCAAGGATCTGAGTTCAATTCCTGGTTCTGCAAAACCAAAACAAAACAAATATAGTTTTAAGAAAGCCACAGGAGGGTGAGGGAGATAGTTCAGCGGTCTAAACACCTGTCTGGAAAGCACAAGCATCCGAGTTTGATCCCCAGTACCACATGCCGTGCCGGTCACCAAACCAGGCCTGGTGGTGCACACCTGTGATCCTAGCACTAGAGAGACTAAGACAGGAGGATCATTATGAGTCTGAACTACATAGCAAGACCCTGTAACAAATAAATACATAAAAATTTAAAAAAAAGAAAGCCACACTAGCTCTGAGTGTGTAAGGTGAAATCTTGTGTGAGAAGCACCTGGCATCTCTAATCAATTACAAAAACATTGAAAAGTACATGAGAAGAGCAAAGGAAGTCTTCTGGTGGTACTGTGCACGGAACGTAGTACCTTCACACTGAGCTAGATCCCCAAGCCTTTTCGCAGTAGGGTCTTACTAAGCTTCTCAGTTGGGCTCAAACTTGAGATTCTGCTTCCTGGTCCTTCCAGAGTATGACAGGGATGAGCTGCAATGCTTGGTTCCAAAATAATTTTTTTTAGCTGCAAAGGCAAGCCTAAGACCAGTCAAAGGTAAGTGATCGAGTACTGTATATTTGGCAGCTAAGTGCTTCCTAACATTTTTTTGAATAAATGAACAAATGAGTCTGCTGCACTATAATGATAATACAAACAGAACTCAGGAATGGCTGCCTGAGAAATGTAGTTTCCTAAAAGGTATAGCAAAGAAGTTCATGGCAAGGTATTCCAAAGTGTGAAAGCTCCATGTGGACAGACACCTCTGAGAACTGTACCACACAGAAGAAAAGGTGGGATTATTTAGCCATGCTGTGCTATTGGGCAAAGGGGAATTATTAAAAAAGCAAAGAAAGAGAGGCAATCGGTCGCTGTGACAGATGTCACAACCTTGGGTGGAAATAAAAATGTCTTTGTATACAGCAGTAATTGAGAAGGCTATAAATACATAATCCTTGATGGACAGGTATAAAAAAAAAACAGATGTTAAAAAAAAAAAAAGGTCAGCTTTTGTTTCCTAATTGAGATTAGGAAAAAATAGTCTGCGAACGGTAAAATCCTCATGGCCATGCTACCTACAGAGTAGTCACATTTATAAAAATTAGAGTCCCTGATAAAATCAATGTAAATATTGTCATCTCTTTTCAAAAATTCCAGAACATTCCACAGACAGGGAGGGGAGAATGGGAGTGCTTATCACCAGAAAATGAGTAATCCAATGCATGGAGAAGGAAGTACCTCGTTACCTAACGTGTGGGAGGAGCTTGGCTAATGACGCCGAGGTTTTCACACAGCCCTCTGTATTGCTGAGCTCTGTCTTGCCTTGTTCACCTGGCTGCTGTGGTGCCTTAATAAGGTCACAAACGAAACCCTCAGAAGGGTGCTGACAATTATGCCAGCATCCCTGAGTTGACACGGATGACGTTATTGACCCAGATGTGTTTCACATCTGGAGATGAGCACCTCACTCGGCTTCCTATGACTTTTTTTGTTTTAGGTCAGACACGGCCCAAATACACTCTTCTCCTCCCATCCCATGCAAATCCCCAGCTGCCTGACTGAAAGCCAAAGTATGGGGTCCCCAGTGGGCTGCAGTACCTTCATGATAAAGAAGAGAAGGATGATGATGACGACATTGACCCGGGGGTGGATCCACACAGCGGACTGGCCCAGGATTTGGGGGTCACCCTCGTGTTTCACCCACGTGTTGTTGTCAAACAGGGTGCTGATGGCTTCACGGGGCATCAGCTGGGGGGGGGGGAGAAGCGGAGGACACAGGCTCTCTTGTTCCCTAGTTTGGAGAAATCCTTCCCCAAGCTCATGAATCAAAAGGGTCCCAGCACTTGGGAGGCTGAGGCAGGAGGATCGGTGCGAGTTCGAGACCAGCCTGGGC